>BDMB01000008.1:4427907-4736678 GCA_016859785.1 Macrotyloma uniflorum | reverse complement strand
AGTCGGACTTCTGAAGAATAGGTTCAATTAATAATATCTTTCAAAATATTAACAAAATTATCTTTCTAAAATATCAATAATCTCATAATATCTTTAATATATTAATAATCTCCCGATATATCTTTTATAATAATTTCATATCTTTCAAAATACTAATAATCTCACAATATCTTTTAAAATACTAATATCTTTTAAAATATTAATAATTTCACAATATTTATTTATAACCAAATATTTTATTTTATAAGATATTTTATTTTATCTTCTACACCCAATTATATTTTATTTAATTAAATAATTACATTACAAATATTATATTATATATTTCTTTCTCAAAAATTGGGATGTTACAATGTTGTAGAACGTGTCCTAAAATGAATTAAATTACTTAATTTAGCTAAAAAAAGTGGTATAATATTTTCATGGAAATTTTTTTCCTAACAAGTCATAAGCACACCACTAACACCATTGAAGTTGTTAATTTTGTTAGTATTATTATTTCCTTAGATGTAATATTCTATATTATATGGAAACACTTAATCTCTTCTTTTCTTCCAAATATTTTTTAATCCTTATAGGTTTTTTTTCTATTAAAGTATTAAAATATTAATGTTGATACTTAATAAAGAAATAAATACATATTTTGAGAAGCTGTTGATAGGGAATGAAAAAAATTATTAAAAAAAGTCGCATATTAGAAGCAATTCACTCCATACAACCATGATTATGATGGAGAATGAAGAATGTGTATTTCGTTGTGAATAACATAGAAATCGATGATAAATATCTCTATGGAAAAATGAAGATCCTGGTTGAAAACCAAGAAAGAAAAAAGAAACACAAAAAAAAAATGAAGATGAAATGGAGAGGGTGTGATTAGAATTTGGGATTGGGAGTAGGGGTGTGTGATTAGAATTTAGCTTTGGAAGGGGGTGTCTATAGAAAGAATAGTAGTTGTATTTATATATAATAATTTAAGAAATTAATGATTAAAAGATAATCTACAAATTGTTGTAAAATCTATAAAATTTACTAAATATGTAATAAAATCTTTATATATATTAGAAAAACTATATTTAATTTATGGTTTTATTAAATAATTTAACAGTAATATAAGTTATATATATTCCACATTTAATCATAATGGTTTATTTATGATAGTTCTTGGTAAAATAAAACCATTTTAAACTTTGGTGAGTGATATTTAAAATTAAAAATTCCTTTCACGTATAATATATTCAAAATTCAAATAGTTTTTATTTTAATCTTTACCCTTATGTATCTGAGTTTATATTATTTTATGTATAGACATGTTACTAATAAAATTAATAATGTTTTTACTTTTATCTTTGACACATTTCAATAATAAAATTAGTAAAAAGTTATATTTGATAGACGGTTAATTACATCTATATCAATCATATTTTTATTTATACTTACTTTACATTTTTTTTACTAATTAACTTTTATAAAAAATTTTAAAAAATAATTTCATAATATAATTGAGTGTCATATTATTATATTATATTAAATAATAATATCATAAACATAATAAAATTAAGAAAATATCATAATATATATGATAATATTTGTAAAAAAAAAATAAAAATTTTGTGAGTAAATGATGGATGAAAAATAATTAGGGTTTGGATATTTGGATTAATGTGGCGATAGTAAAAATTGGATTGGGATTGTGAAAAAAAAATTGAGTATAGAAATTTGCATAGGAGTGTGATAAAAAAAAATTTATAATTTGAAAAAAAAAAATATGTATATATATATATTCATATTGATGTGTAAGTATATATATTTTTTTCTTGGGTTAATGCTGGTATAATAAAGTTCTTTAAGATTTTAATCTGTATATTTTTTTCAGAAAATGATCATAAATCTAAATATGATATTGAATATTTAATAATTTAATTTTTAGGAATGAGATTTAAATTATTTGAAAACTGTTGAACTTTAATTTTGAACCAATTATGTGATTTATTTTGCTAAGAAATAAAAGTGCAAATTATAAAATTCAAATTTTAATGTAGATATGATATTTATATTGGATAGGATAATTTTACTCTTGTATGATTTCTTAATTTCGAATCAAAATATTCAATGTTTGTTTTCATATATTAAATCTTTTTCATATGTCACATATTTCCTAAAACACCATTTTAAAGTTTTAATATTTTTTACATTTTATATTAACTTTTATTTTTACAACTTATTTTTTCTTAATCTATTTATAACATCACTCACATCCATTTATCCATTAAAATTGATGTTTTCAAATTATTTTATTTTTTTAAATATTTTATATTAAAAATATAATTCTTAATATAATTAATTATCAAATAATAATGTAAAATAATAATATATTATATACTTATTTATATAAAATCATTTTTATATTATATTTTATCATATATTTTAGTGATGAAATTTAAGATGAAAAAATTTAAATGATTATAAATCTCTTGAAAAGTATGTCAGATAAATATATTTAGTCACAAAATTTATCGCTAAAAATGGATAATTTTTAATATGTTAACAAAAAATTATATAGATGTCTGTCATAAATTTAGTATATTTTTACAAAATACGTCATTAATTTTAGTTTTACTCATAATATAAAAACAAATATTTTAAATAATAATATTTTTTATTAATATTTTATATAATAATTTGTTAATTTATCGTATAAGAGATTAGAAATAAAGATATAAGTTTGGTTTGTAAAAGTTTTAAATAAAACTTATATCTTCTAATATAAAAAAATGGTTTAAGTAAAAAAAATCTTGAGGAATACAACTAAGACTAAATAATTAGTAACATATCTTTAAACTTATTTTCACGTGAAAATGTTAGGTTACTTTGAGATATATTATAAAAAAATAAAAAATGTATTAATTAAATTTATTAAATAAAACCTTAAATTAAATATTAAATTTATTATTTTTATTAAATAAAATTTTTCAATTAATAATTTAGTTATTTTAAAACATATTACAACCAAGAAAGTTGAATGTCTATCCTTCCGTTAGTATTAAATTATTACATTTATTAAATAAAACCCTTCAATTAATATTAAATTATTACATCCAACGCGTATTGTGTAAAAATATTAAATTGCATTTATTACATTTATCAAATAAAACCCTTCAATTAATATTATTTTTATTATATATATTTATTAAATAAATAAAAAATATTTATTTTTTATATGAATAAAAAAAATATATTAATAAAATTAATAAAAAATAAAATAATAATAATTATGAATAAATAATATAAGAATATATAAAAATATATTAAAAATTAAATAATTAATAAGATAATTATCTCTTTTATTATTATTTAATAACTTAATTTATTTTATATATAATAATAAGTTTATACATATCTTTAGATTATTATTTACTTTATTAGATCAAATTTTAACTTAAATTAAATAATTTTTTTTTCTACACATACCTTATTATTTCGAAAATAAATTATATATTTTAATTCAGAATATAAACTCTTAGATTATTTATTTTTAATTATTCAATAGTATTTAATAAATAATTTTTTAAATTATTTGTTTTGTTGATGTTTATCCTAACCACAATAAAAAAATATTTATTAATGGAAGTTATAATGTTAAAATTATTAAATGATTTAATACTTTCTTAAAATTATCTATATAATTAATAATATATTAAATATTTTAAAGAATACTTTATATTAAAATATTAATTGTTTCAGTTTATTTAGAATTTTGCCCTACATATAAACAAGTCATATCCTTTGTACCGCAGCAGTTGGCATTATCATCGAATTTCGTACGTAAGTTCTCCCTTTTTTTTTTTTTTTCCCCCTACTTTCTTTCTTTTATTCTTCAAATAAATCCCTAATTTAATACTTAATTTCATTTTCATGTTTCAAGCCTCTTTCTTTCTTCGGATCTGATTCCAGCACTATGTCTTCACAATCTGATGAAAACATTTCAGGTTTGTAATCTTTCTAATTTCTTTTTTATTTCTCTTATTCAATTACTTATTTATTGTTTAATATTTGTTAGATCTATTTATTTAAATTTGAAGAATTACGAATCTTATCTAACCAGAATATTTTTTTTTAATTGTCTGATTTTCCATCCATTTTTTTAATTTAATTTCTTTTTTTTAATCACTTTTTCCTAGGTATTCTTAAAATTGACCTAATTTTACTTATATTAAACCAATTGAGTAAACTTGAATTTTTAAGCAAAAATACTAATTTGTATTAACTAAACTTTTTCTGTCCATTTGGTTTTGGTTGTAAAAGAGATTTTTTTTTTTAAATAAAATGTTATGATATACAAATCAAACGAGAATTATCACAAAAATACAATTATTTATTATGAAATATTTTTTATTTTTATATAAATTTTTTATAATTTTGTTGTGAGAAATTTTTTAAAAATTTATTTTATAAATTTGTTTACGAAAAAAAATTATTAATTTGTTTATGAAAAATTTTTCAATGGAAAATTTATAAAAAAAATTATATTTTTTATTAATTTTAAATATTAAAGATTAGGATTTAGAGTTTGTACATTTGCTTTTACAAATCTTTATGATATTAGAGTGTGTTCTTAAATTAAATTTAGAATATTTGAAACCTTTATCGTATAGTAATGGAACTTTATAACTTGTTTAGTCTCATTTTTGTTGAAAATATTTGAGAAAGAATTTCATTTAATGAATTCTTGTTAATATTTCTAAAAGTATCTTTTGGTAGATTTTTGTTTCCTTGATATATATTGTTACTGCAATGGGCTAAAGTTATATGAAATATACATTTGTGACTCAGATTCATATCAAACAGTGATCACTTCTTGAATGAATGAAGCTTTTAATAATTAAAGAAAATCGTTAGAATCTTTCAAATTGTTACTTCATTAATTGCTACCCGAAACCTAAAGCTAAAGAGTCACCAAATCTTCTTGTCTCTCTCCTTAAACAAGGCCTCACATGTTCTTTACAATCACACCACCCAGAAAAAAGAGGAATAGATATTTTTCTCCACAGAAATATATTATCAAATAGATATCTTGAATATAGATTGTTCGATTTTTCTTCAACATTTGATTTGGAATTGCCTGTTCATGAAAGACTGAAAAAGACTCCGTAAAACATTTTATATATTTGCAGGGAAACGTCAAAAAATGGAGAACATGGAGAACATAGAGAACATAGAGAACATAGAGAACATAGAGAACATGGAGAACATGGAGAACATGGAGAACATGGAGCAGAAAAAGAATGATGATCTGATACATGAGATGCTGGTTAGAATCTTTCTATACCTCAACGTTGTGGACGTTGCAGTTGCCTCCCTGGTTTCCAAAGCCTGGAATAAAGCTTGTCGTGACCCATCTCTCTGGAACAAGATTGATCTATCCACACTCGGCTCTTACTGTTTCAAGAAACCACTCAATAGGGTTGGAGCTTACCAGCATTCAAGTTTGAAAATGACTCAGTTCTTGAAACAGATTCTTGATCTGAGTAATGGAAATACAACCTTCTTTATATTCAACTATTATGTTTACTTAACTAATGAGCAGTTCCTCCTTGTGGCACAAGGGTAAAGTTTCTCTATTCTGAATTACCCTTTTGCATGCATATGTGTTATTATTATACAACCTTATATAACAAATCAAACAACGTTGTATGTATCTCTATCTTTTGTAGGACCCCAAATCTGAAACGAGTTGTTCTACCAAATTCCGGTGATTTCTCAAGAAAAAGACTGGATATTGTAATGAAGTTATGGAGTGGTCTTGAATCCATTACCATTACCCGCGCTGTCTCGGCTTATTACTTATTGCATGCAATTGGCAGATACTGCAACAACATCACTGAGATAAAATTTTCTGAGGGTTGCTTCTTTGAAGAAAAGCATGCTGTAGCCATGACTACTTGCACCCCAAAGTTAAAGATCTTGAGCATTCGGCTCGTATCAACAAGCATGAAGGCTTTGTACTGTGCCCTCAATTACCTGGAACATTTGGAGAAGATGAATATATGCCATAGTTTGATTATGGATACATCTCAGCAAGAAACTCATATATTAGATATGGATGATCTAGAAACCCGTTTGCCATCCGAGTGTCTTGCAAAGCTAATATATTGTGACAAAGGATCGTGCTTGAGGTGCATCAATGGCAATGACACTGATCCTAGCAGGAAACCAGATGGACCCTCACAGGATATCTGGGGGGAGGATGAGATACCCTCTCTTGCACATTTGCCTCCACCTTCACTTCCTTTTACTCATCCAAGAAGCTATTCGTTTACCAGTAGATTGTTCAACAATTTCTCAGGTAGTTTTGTTGATTCAAAGTTCTTTTTGGCCAGAAATTTCTGAACAGAAGACTTTTCTATATTCCAGTGGTTTTGAAGACATTTTCTATATTTCAGTGTTGTTTAAGACATTTTCTATATTTCGGTGTTTCTGAAGACATTTTCTATATTTCAGTGTTTTCTTATATTGTATGTTTGAACAATTTGTTTCCTTGGCACCTTTCGACCACTGGAGAAAATGCATGGATATTAGTTTTCTTTATCTTTATGTTTTTCTATTAAAAAGATGCATGGTAATTATTAGTTTTTTATATCTTAATATTTTTCTCATATATTTGAGAAAAAAAAATTACTTGTGTGATTAGTTAGTCAATTACGGTTTTGATTGTGGTCATATTTTTTATCTGTGGGAAAATGGAAATCACCTTCGTGTTTTTCATTTTGGTTGATTTTTTATATTATAGATTTTGGTTATGATTTTATTTTTTTTCATATATTTCAACGTTTTGCACATATTATATAGCTTTTATTGAAAAAAAAATTTATAAAATTATTATTTTAATAATAGTGAAATATGACTTGGGTAATTTTATATGTAGAATTGATCAAATAAATATAGAAAATATTAGTGGATCATAAGTGTCAATCTCGTTGGGATATATTTTTTCATAATGATATTTAATATATTAATCTTTCATTAAAAAAAAATTACATCAAACTTCATTATGTTAGATTTTTAAAATAGTTCTACTTAAACAACTTTTAAAATATGTATTTAAAAATAAAATTCTAAATTGAGAGATAGATAAACTAATTTTCAATAAAACTTATATACCGTGTTTTAGTAAACGTAATATATTTTTTCCATTTTGATTTGTTAAATTTTTATATTATTTTGACCTTAATGTTATTAAGATTATTGGTAACTATTCTATAAACTAATTTTAGTTGAATAATTTGAAAAAAAAAAAAACTGATATATTTTTCCCTTCAACTCATTCTACTTATTTGCATATGTTTGAGAGACTCATCGTAATTGACATTTATGTTCTATCATTAGACATTTAATCCAATTTCTATTAACTTTAGAATATTTAGTGGAGTGAAATTTGTATATTATAAAAATATTGTATGTTCATTAGTTCTTTTAATTAATTTTTTTTTATTACATAATATTATTTAATATCATTTTAAAAAAATATATATGTTTTTCACTCCACACACACAACAAACGTACAAGCCAAAAAAATGTGAAAGCTAGTGTTTCGGCTAAACAAATAAAATCTATTATCTTTATCTCAACATAATAAGAAATAGTTTATTGAACTTTATAAAATATAATTTTCATTCTTTATGAATAATTTCATGAAGACTTTTTTTTTTTTTAAGTTAGAATAAATAAATTTTTCTAAATGTTGTTAATTTTCACATATAATTCTTAAACTTTTCAAAGATTTTATTTACATAGATTTTATTGACTAAGCCTTCCATAGATTTTATTTACAACACCTTGTTTCCTGTTTATCACCCCCAAAAGAGAGATTTTTATTTTGGGTTACAAGGCCCAAATCAAGGTTTCTCATCCCTTAAACCCATCTAGGTCAAGGAATGCACATCATATATAAAACTTCACAAATTTTATCTAAGAAATATATTTTACTTTTCTTCAAAATAAATTAAAATTCCTTGAAATGAAATACATAAAATGGTAAATATCTACAAGGTGAAAATAGGATCGTTAGACATATAAGTAATGTGAGGAAATACAAATTGTTGCATGAAAATTAATCAGATTGACCCATTTTCTATGAACATCAAATCTAATATTTTAATATGCATGTTAATTTGTGATTGGAAATATGTATAAAATATTTTTATCTTTTTATCAAATTTACGTTTTAAAAAAAAATTACAAATAAGTCTTATAGAGAGAGATACAAAATATTTTCTACAAATGTTGTTGTTTCAAAGTTTATAAGAGTTTTGAATGAAATATTATTATTTTAATTCATACTTTGTTCTCAAATAATTACACTAATGTTTGCATTTGCACCAGAAAAAACTAATACATTTATAGAGGAAAGGAGGTTATCACAATTCTTCCTCTAATTTTTTTTAATGGTGGAAATTTTGAAATATTTTTTATTTAACTATTACTTTTAAAGTTTAATTTAATTTTATTTATTTTTTCTCATTATTATTGTGATATAGAAATGAAAAAAAAAATATTTTAATAAATATTTTATTTTAAGATTTCTTTTTTCAAATCCATTATACAACACATGAAAACAAATGATGGAAGCAAATTTGTTTCAACAAGCAACAAATTTATTAGTGTTTGTAATCCGTGTGCAAAAATGTTTAACTATGACCATTATAGAATGGAAGAAGTAAAGTAAAACACTTCAATTAATAATAAATTTAATATATTAATTTATTACAGGAATACAAAATATTTATTATATGCGTTTATTATGTTAAAAATATTAAATCGTTTAATATTTTCTTAAAATTATTAACGTTATTAATAATATATTATATATATTTTAAAAAATTAATTAAAATAATTTATTTGATAAATCACCCTGATGTATAATAATTCTTAAAAAGGGAAACTGTTCTAAAAGTAAAAAAAATTTAAAAGTTCGATTTATAAATTAATAATCAATATACAGGAATAATTATTAATTCTAAACTTTAACAATCCCATACAGTATTTTGAAAGAATCTATCTTATAATTATTTATAAATATAATTTGGGTTTGATAAAAAAAAAAAAAAAACTGCTTATATAAGGCCGTGACAAAATCCACATAATATTTTCTACCACGAGTTTGTCATAATATGAGAATAAAAATATCAACCATTAAATCATGATTAAAGATATTAAAACTTAGGATTATGTAAAAAAACTATATTAATATTTTTTTATAACCATATTACTGTTTCAATCTTAATATATTTGATTGTGGACAAACGAATTTCACAAGAATTGAAAAAAAAGAGAGTTGAAAATACAAAATCTAGAAATCATTTCACCAGAAAGTCCATTATAATGTAG
Source organism: Macrotyloma uniflorum (assembly GCA_016859785.1). Classification (NCBI taxonomy): domain Eukaryota; kingdom Viridiplantae; phylum Streptophyta; class Magnoliopsida; order Fabales; family Fabaceae; genus Macrotyloma; species Macrotyloma uniflorum. The sequence goes on along the minus strand of BDMB01000008.1, from coordinate 4,727,291 downwards.
CTTTGAACAACTTATTATTGGAAAAATTATAGCTAGGTCCAAGAATTTATTCACTTCATATGATAGTAATTATTTTGTGACTCCTTCATCCACTTAGCTCAAGCCTTTGTTCTTCCCCTTACTACCACCAGAAATTACAGATTGAATTAATTGGGCTGCAACAACAACAATTAATCTTCAGCATATGAACAGTGCAACCAATGAAATGGTAGAAGATGACAATGGAAAAAAAAAATAAAAGGGCATGTTGGAAAAACTCTAGTTTTATCATACTTGTTGATCTTATAAATTTGTTAAATGTAAAGGAAAAGTGTAAGTTCTGTGGTGCTTGGTGAAGAAGGTTTTAAGAAAAGTGATAAATTTACCTGCGGATTAAAGGTGAGTGCCACCTTAAGCTTCCCACAGTAGTTTTGGTCCTTCACAACATTGTAAGAAGTTTCTGGAATGCTCCCCGCAGCAAACACTGCTTCCAGATTAATTCTGCATATATATGTCACTGCACTTCAGTTTCTCAAAAACCCTAAAAGGGTTCTTTTTATCAATGATCACAAATCTAATACATAAGAAAAAAACATTAAATTTATAAATTTTCTTCAACTTTTTCTTATAATTAAACTCCAATTTACATTTAAACTGTAGAGTAAAATTTCAAATCAGTAAAAGATATTGAACAAAGTAATAAACCTGCTGCTATGGTAAGAAGAACATTTACTCACTTTGTCTGGCCAAGGAAATCATCATTAGTAAAAGTATCCTTGTCCATTACCCTCAGATCAAGTTCAGAGACACTGTCAGAAACAGTGAAAAGAAAGCTTTCATTCCAACGGGGTTTAGATCCTGCACCTACAACACATGTTAATCCAGTAACTCACTCATAAAATTCAAATATTCAAGACCTTGTTTATGAAGAAGATCAACTTCATTAATACTCATAGCAACTACATATCTATGTATTAGTTATGTACAATTGTTCAAATCTTAAAGCCAAAACTGAGAAAATAATGGTGAAGAAAGCTAACAAATTTACCTTTAGCCACTTTGCTTCGTTTCTCCTGTGTGCGATAAGTGAGAATCACATAAGGATCCATTTTCCCTGCTCATAAAATACATACACAGAACTGATCAACCCCTTACATTAATTTATTATAATCTTTGGCTATTTCGAATTGTTAGAATGAAAAGTTTAAGAGTGTAGAAATAAAAAGTTAGGAGAAGACCCTGTAATGAAAATAACTGAGGCAAGAATTTGTATGAAACAGAAAATTTTGAAGGCCAAAGTACCATTGAATTTGCATTACCTACCAAAAAAATCACTGTCATGAAGGTCTTCTGCGCTTATTAAGATCACTTCAAGTATTCCACGAGGCATCTTTCCCACAAAACTCACTCTCTCTCTCACTTACACGTTAAACTAAAGGTATATATATATATATATATATATATATATATATATTTGAGTACAAAAGAAAGTATTGCATGTGGGCAAGTGTATGTATCACTTGTGTAAAACACTGATGTCGAGTTTAATGTTATTTATTGTGCACTAAATTAAATAGAAATTGATTAAATATTTTCCTTATATAATACATAATATTCATTATTGTATTGTATAAAAATAAAATGTGATAAATTAATATATTAAATATTAATGTTATTTATTCTGCGGTGAGCTATACTTATATATAAATTAATTATTTTTCCTTTATATAATATATAACACAGAGTATATTTATTGTATTTTGATGAAAATAGAAAATGTAATTAATTATTTATTGATTTATACATATTCATTAAATATTTATCTTACTAATTAATGTAATTTACGAAATCTATTTCGTGGTTTCACGCGGACTAAGAAAACACAATAAATTAATATTCAATACTCTCTTCATTTTATTTGCAGTTTCACTCGGAATAAGAAACGACAATATATTGATAAGAAAAAATAGTACTAATTTTACTTAATTATCCTTGCTATAATTAATTTCTTTTAATAAATTTATAATCTCATTCCATTAACTCCTCTTTTACTCAAAATATCAAATGAATTTTGTATGTAGAAATTAGTTTATTTCTTATGTTTTAAAAAAGCTAAAATTTAACAATGAAATTAAGACTCTTTTTACTTGAAAGATCGAAACTAAAAAGGTATTTATTGGCTGAATTTAACACTATATCTCTAATCCATTATTGTATAATTAAAGGCTATTAGCATAAAATTTCTTAATCTTAATTTGATTTAGAGTAGAAAATAGAGATGGAATTAAAATAATTTGAAGAGAAATAAGTGAAAAATGAGATTATTTAATTTAATAGAAAGATAGTAAAAATGAATAAAAAATTTATTAGTGTATTTAATTGATTTAATTGAAGTGAGAATGTTGGTAATTAATTTTTTGTATAATGTAAAAATTATTCTTAGTATATTTTATTAAATATAAAATTTTTAAAAAATAGTATTTTTAACCAAAGTCACGACTTATTATATATAAAACAATTCGAATTTTTATTAAATTTATAGAAAATATAAGTATATTTTATTTAAAAACTATTTTAAAGCTAAAATGGACGTGAGTATTATTTAATATAAACAATTTCAACCTCCCTGTAAAGAACATAAAAAAAACAATGATTGCGGAAAAGATAGAACAATTTCATGGGAATTTTTCGAATTCATTCACTGGAAGGTGATCAAGAGTGAAGAAGACCCTTCGAAGTGGAGCGAAAAGTGAAAATTGAAACAGTTCGAAAGAGCCTGGGAACAACGAAACTCAGAAAATAAAGTAGTGTTTGTGTAAGAGACACTAATGGCGTCGAAAGCTTCTTCCTCTGCTTCTCAAACCCAAACACTGTCTTCAATTTCCGACCAAAATGTTCCTGTAACCCTCACTTATGTTAAAACATTGGGCATCGACAGACCCGTTCCTCAGAGCTCCGAGACCAGCGGCTTCTACTCCAACTTCTTTGGAAGCTTCCTCAAAGTCAACGACATCAAAAGGGGACGAATCTCTTGCACTATTGCTGTCAAACCCTCAATTGCAGTAACCCCTTTCTCCCTTCTTCATTTCTTCTTTCTCGTTATGCTCTGTTTGTTGCCGCCTCACAAATTGGGAAGAAAAAAGCTTGTGCTTGTAAACTGTTAATTATTCAATCGGGGGTTCCGCATAAACTGCTTTACCCAAATTGTAGCATTAATTTTTGGTTTGACAGTTGAGAAAATTGGGACGGAAGGTCTCAAGATTATGTTTTTCAATGTTTTGTGAAATGGGTCTGTGGAAATTACTGATCATTTGCAAGATAACTATTTTTGGACAATTGATTTCAAAATTTTAAGGAATTTAAATGCATGATATTGTTTATCGGTAATCATGTAATGCAGTTTCTCTGTATTGGAGGCCAGAGATACCTCCATGAAGAGTGATAAGAGAGGAGGATTCAGATTATCCTTTTAATTACAAGGCTATATAAAACATGTCATGGACGAATGTATCTGCTCCTAACAGAATACATTCTTACAGAAATTTATGTCAAGGTGGACGATTAAAAAATGTTATATGAATGTTGATGGATATTTTCATTTTCTTTATTGGACTTGCAGAATTTTTATGGATCACTGCATGGAGGATCTGTTGCTTCTTTTATTGAGTTGCTGTCTATTGCTTGTGCTAGAACTGTTATTTCTGAGGACAAGGAACTTTTTCTTGGGGAACTTAATGTATCTTACCTCTCTGCCGCTCCAACCAATGTGAGTTCTGTACACAGATTTTTGAATGTTGATTCTCTGAATTGTCGTATGGGCATGACTGCCTTCCAGTGAATGATAAATGAGCCTTTTGGATTTCAAGCCTTTAGAAAGACTTATCAATTAATTCTGCTTGAGAAAGTTTGATGATTTAGCCTAACTTGCATTTGAAACATAAGCTTGGAACTCCAACAAATGTTACACCTTAACATTAAGCAAGGAGATCTTTGAAGTTGGGGTTTGGGATTCTCAGCATTAAGTGTCGCCTTGCCTAGCAGTTAGCATCATTCAACTGTATTTGCACTGTTACTAAGCATCAACCATGTGCTTAGTTTGCATTCAATTTGATTAGTGTGGATGATATAGGTCTATTTGGACAAATTTTTCTAGAAGTTCCAGTAGAAGAGAAAAAAGAATGAAATGAGTTTCATCATAAGCGAAAACAAGCCTATATGCTCAAGTTACAAATAAGAATTTAAACAAATTATGGAGAAATTTATTTCATTTTTTATTCTTATTTTTCTTCCCTAAAGGTGTTTATAGAGAAGTTTATCCAAACAGATCCATGATATAAAATCATTAACGTGTCTTCATCTAGTTGGTAAAATTTCTAGGATATTTGGTTTGTGACTGGTATCAAAGCCTCTATGTTCATCAGTCTTATTCCCCTATAGCAACTTAAGTTTGGGAGAACTTGAATTATGAATATTATGGTCTCACCAATAATGTTGCAAAGATGTTGAATTAAAGTCTGGATTATTAGATATAGTTACCTACCAATTCATCATGTAATGTAGGTGAGTTGCATTGCTATGGTGGATGATTCTTACATCCTGTATATTGAGGAACTTGCTCATGTTCCTCCACATGGTTAAATTCTCCAATAAATGAGTGTTTCTCCGTTGCTTTTGCAGGAAGAAATTCTAGCTGAAGCTTCTGTGGTGAAGAGTGGAAGAAATGTGACTATGATTGCATTAGAGTTTAGGCTGAAGAAGACTGGGAATTTGACTTATATTGCTCATACCACCTTCTATAACTTCCCGGTTGCTAAGTTATGAGCACATTGCTCTTTCAGATTCGTAACATTTACACTCCAGAGAGTGCTGTCTGGTTTGTTAATTATGTTATGATCATGGCTGTACATTCTGATTTGAATACATTATGTGTACAATCTGAATATAGTCTTCATGAATAAGGGAACCTTCTAGAGATATAAGAACACTGATGACAAAGTTGATGGTAAAGTATGAAACTTCTATTCAATTAGCGGTGCTTGATATGACATGGAATTTTAAACATGATTTTTTATCTATAAAATTAAGTATAAGTTACAAAATCTATTTGTTAAAATTGTTTCAATATTAAGAATGCATGTGAATAAAATAATAACTACATTGCATTGTTAGAAAAATGACAACACCTTTTATGTTCTTATAGTCAAAAGTTCACCTTCCATTAATGGTTAATATTTTGTTTCCTTGCATTGATATAGGAGTTTATGATACAATTTTTCCATACAAAGTTGACTGTTTTACGTCATTAATAAATGAATTCATATATGAATTTGAGTTGAAATAAAAATACAACGACAAATTCACATTGTCTTTTATTTTAGTGTGAAATAAGAACGTAGTTCACATACAATTACTCTAATTTCTGGAAAATAACTTTTTTTAGTTAAAAAATTTATAATGTAGTTAATTAAACTTAAAAAATAATTCAATTAGTTCGATTCAACTTACTTGAATTAAATTTTTTTCAGTTTAATATAATTTGGACAAAATATGTTTTTAGTTTAGTTTTTCTAAAAATTAGTTAGTTATACTCATTTTGTAGAAAGAATGCATTTTGTAAATTTGTGGTATTCTAAACTTGTAGTTTTATACATGCTAAAATTGTATTCGGAGTTTGTGTAGCTCAAAGGGGGGAAATTGTGCTATTTATATATAACACTTTGAAACTTTCATTGAATAAGAAGTTATAATGTCATAATTGTCTACTCCGACTAATGGAACTTGTAAACCCTTTATAGAATATCAATGCCTCTTGCAAAAAAAAAAGTCACTAGTTGAAATCTTATAATCACATTGTCTATGTTGATTCAAATTTATTACGAAGTATTTTTTACGTTCATTTAAAAAAAATCAGTTAAATTTTTAAATTCACTACTAATATGATATAAAAAAAAGATTTGAGAATTTTTAAATTCACTACTAATATGATATAAAAAAAAGATTTGAGAAAGATGTGCTAAAGGTGACTTGAAATAGAAGAATGCCATAAAAGTTAGTTAAATACGTGTATAAAAAAATGTTGTCCAAAGGCTGAACCTACAAGTTGCGTCGAGTTTAAGGCCAGATGAAGCCACGCTTATCTCTTTCCATTTCAAGGCTACCGTTCCGTGCGCGTATCTTAGCCATTTTCTGGCTTGCATGCAAACCTTATCATACTCACAATTTTCTTCGTTCACATATGCTTATTTAAATTCACACAATTTTGAGAGCATAAAAATTTAAGCTAATAATGCAGCAATGAGTTCTCCTTCTAAGCTTCTGTCTTTATTCTTTGCACTCATTGTCTTGCTTGTTCCCTTTATTTCCTTAGTCAACAATGAGTTCTCTATCTTCACAACCATAAAAATCATTTGGAGACAAACATATAAACCCTCTCATGGCAAACAAAATGGTCACGTCAATGAAAGAGGCAAAGCCTTCATTGGCTCTAAAAATATAGATGACTCATCTTCCATTTCTAGAGCAATATCCCCTAATGTAAGCAATTGTTTTCCTGCTGAGTTACCTTCTAATCCACTAACATCTACCCATTGCTGTCCATCTACACCATCTTTCTCTAAGTTCATAGATTTCAAGGATGTTGCTTCTGATCCCAATGCCACACTTCGAGTAAGAAAACCATTTCACTTGGTAGATGAGGAGTATATAGCCAAATTTGAAAAGGGCATTGCACTGATGAAAGCACTCCCTCATGATGATCCACGTAGCTTTATTCAACAGGCTAAGGTCCATTGCGCTTATTGTAATGGTGCCTATCACCTATCTCATCCTTTTCAGGACACAAAACTCGACATTCACGAGTCTTGGCTTTTCTTTCCCTTCCATCGTTGGTACATTTACTTCTTTGAACGAATTTTAGGGAACTTAGTTGGTGACCCTAACTTTGCTTTAGCATTTTGGAATTGGGATTGTATAGAAGGCATGCAAATGCCATCTTATTTCACAAATCCTAATTCGTCACTCTATCACAAACTCCGAAACCAGAAACACTTGCCACCCCACGTGGTTGACCTGAACTATGGTGAAGATGACAATAACTATGTCCCTTCTCATCAACAAGTTTCGTATAATTTAGTCACCATGTACAAGCAAATGGTGCTAGCAAGTACCACAGAATTGTTCATGGGAAGCCCTTTTCGACTAGGGGATAACCCTCGTCCTGCTCCTGGTTCCTTGGAGGCTGCTCCACATAACACTGTTCATACATGGGTTGGTGCTGCAGATACTCCAAATCATGAGGACATGGGAACGTTCTACACAGCTGCTAGAGACCCCATTTTCTATGGTCATCACTCGAACTTGGATCGAATGTGGACGATATGGAAAACGTTGGGAGAAGGAAGAAGGGACTATAGTGATCAAGATTGGTTAGATTCTGAGTTTTTCTTCTATGATGAGAATGCTAATTATGTTCGTGTTAAGGTAAGAGATTGCATTGATACTAAAAACCTGGGGTATGTGTACCAAGATGTTGATCTTCCATGGTTGATTACGCCACCCTCATCTCGAAAAAGTAAGCTACTGAGACACACGAAGAAGGCTCAACTTTGGAGTTCGAAAGCCAGCAAATTTCCTTTGGTTTTGGATTCCATAACAAGTGTAATTGTTAAGAGGCCGAAGAAATTGAGGAGCAAGGAAGAGAAAGAACAAGAGGAGGAGGTTTTAGTGATAGAAGGGATTGAGTTTGCAAGTGATAAATTTGTTAAGTTTGATGTTCATGTTGATGATGATGAAGAGAGGTTGAGTGATCCAGATGAGACAGAGTTTGTGGGAAGTTTTGTGAATCTGCATCATGGACATGGGCATGAAATGAGCAGTAGCTATAAGGTAGGGATATCGAAAGTGCTAGAGAATTTAGAAGCTGAAGAAGACGATGATGTGCTGGTTACTTTGGTACCTAAGGTGGGAGAAGGAGATGTTATCATAAAAAGCATCTACATTGAGTTTATTCCAAAATAGTAAAAAATAATGTGTTCAAATTATACTTTTCACAAGTTTATTGCTGCAAAGAGTCACATCACTTATCCAATATTCATTATAAGTAATTAAAAAATTATTAAAAAAAAATTAAAAATTGTATTTACAAGATAGTATCTAAAATGCCTTTTGTATTTTAAATAATATTCGGTAAAACCGAATAATAAGGATATTTGTAATTATATTTCAATAGGTAAGTGGGTAAGAATATAACGAATAACAAATAATAGAGGTATTTATAATTTATTTCGAATGAAAGTATAAAATAAAATTATATTAAATAATATTTATCTGATTTAAATAATTATTTATAATATAATTTTAAATAAAGTTAACAAACTTATATTTTTTTTAAGCGAGATATACAACATACGTCGACAAGTTTAAAAAAAAGAAATTCTTATAATACAAATAATTTTAAATAAGTTGATAAAGAATTGATATTTATTTAGGATGGTAAAGTGGTTTTTAAATAACTTTGATATAAAAAAGTTCAATGTAAAAATTTATATTTGGGATTCTTTATATAAAAATTGATTTTAGGTAAAATATTGTTATTTGGATAGTTATAATAGAAATTAGCATGAAGTGAATAATTATTAAAGTAGGTTTAAAATATAAATTTTATTTAATTTGGAGAATGAAAAATTGCAATTGAGATCTTGTCCATATCAATGACATCGCCACCATCCATATTCCACTATGTCATCTTCCAAGACATTAACACCTGTAAGAGAAATTTATTATTAGGAACGATATGGTCTTATTAATCTATTCACTAATATAATTAAGTATTATTAATATTTTTTTTAAATTAAAAGACAATACATATTGTAAGAAAATGGTTGAAGATATGAACATATCTTAATTTAAAATTATCTAATAAGTTTATTAAAAATCTAATAAAATTCTACAAATTAACTTATAAAACGAAACATATTTCTCTAAATTTTTCTATATTATTAATAAATACAAGATTTTTAACACATTATATTATCTAAAAAAAAATTATTATCCATGAAATATTTTTTACAGAATTTTTTAAAAAAAAAAAAATTAATTACCCGTTGAATATTTTTTACATATTTATTTTTATAGAAATTTTTTATAAATTTATCTGTGAGAAATTTTTTATAAATTTATTTATGAAAAAAATTTTCATAGATTTGTTTGTGGGAAATTTCCTATGAATTTGTTTGTGGGAAATTTCTCATGAATCTTTTGTAGGAAATTTTCTATTAGCCTTTTACCTACAAATTTGTGGTGGTGAGAAATTTGTAGGTAAAAAGCTAATAAGAAATTTTTCACAAAAAAATTCATGAAAAATTTTTCTCAAACAAATTCATGGAAAATTTTCCACCAACAAATCTATAGAAAAGTTTTTCATAAACATGTTTATAAAAAATTTCTCACAAATAAATTTATAAAAAATTTCTATAAAAATAAATCTGTAAAAAATATTTAATAGATAATTAATTTTTTTTCCAAAAAAATTTCATAGAAAATATTTTATGGGTAATAAATTTTTTTTAGTGTATTATGTATATATGTATTAAAAGGTTTCTTTAAAAACATTATTTTTAATATTATAGGTAATACATTTTTTTTAGTGTATTATGTATATATGTATTAAAAGGTTTCTTTAAAAACATTATTTTTAATATTATAGGTAATAAATTTTTTTTAGTGTATTATGTATATATGTATTAAAAGGTTTCTTTAAAAACATTATTTTTAATATTATAGGACAAACATTAATAGGCCTAATTTAAATATAAAATAAAATTGAAAATAAATTGAAACATTGGAACAAAATTTAACGTGAGTTTTAAAATTCTATTTGATTGAATGGTATGGGAATAACAGAAGGAGTGAAGAACTCAAATTGAAATTTTTAAATGGAGATTTTCTTTTATTAAAGAAAAACATAAAAATTGGGGCCGACATGGCACTTTTCAGAAAGTACCACTCGTCACTAAATCAGTGGGGCCCACGAAAACCACCGCCAAATTATTCTTCTAATTAAATTAAGAGAGATATTTCGTTGGGTATTCTATAATATTTGTTTTATATATATATTTTTAGACATTTCTTTCAAAAAGAAAAATTATTTTTTTAATGTCTTTGAAATAAACATCATTATAAATATTTTTAAGAAATAAAATATTTTTTTAATAAACATCTTAATATATGTATATATAATAAAATAAATATTTATTTATAATATTTCAATATATTAAAACATAATATATTTTATTATTCTTTATATATATTATTATTATTATTATTTATGAATAAAATTTGATATTTATTTGTTTATATCAAGATCTTTAATTTATTTTATAAAAAAATGACATCTTATTAGTAAAATTTGATTTATTTATGTTAAAATATTTTTTTATTAATTAAGATTAATTTAATATTTTTATTTTTTATAAGAAAAAAAATCATATTTATTAATATTTTTTTAATAAAAATATACACCCTTTCATTTTATTTTTTGATGGTCAGATTATAAAATAGTTTTCTTCTATATTTCCTTTAATTTGAGAATATATCAATTATTTTTTATTAAGTATATATTCTTTTTAATATTTAATTCATATATATCTCGTGATGTAAAATTAAAAAACATCAAATAATAAATTTTATATAATAATTTTTTTTTTACTTTTTTAATTTAGTTTCACTATTAATTTTAATATTAATTTAATTTTAATTTTTTTAATGATTCAATATTATATTTTCTATCCATATTTATCTAAGAAAAAAATATGATTTGATAAGAACATTTTTTATGTGGGAAAAAAATTTCAGCTAAGATAGCTATATCATATATATTAAACATAATTATATGAATAGTTTATTGTGTTTTTAATTAAATAATTTAATAAATTTATGGAAGAAATAATATTGGTTTATTGAATCAAGTTAATACTGAAATTAATTATCTGATAAAGAAACAATACAAAAAATGTTTTTTCTATTTTTTCTATGCTTTATTAAAAACCGAAAACCCTAATCAAAACCTTATATTAGCGATCCACACCAACCCTTCCTTTGAGCTTTCTCCATTCCCATTCACATTCACATTCACATTCAGAAAATCAGAGGCCAAGTTCTGACCATTCTCTCTCACCTTTTTCACATGGATTCAAACCTCCAACCACACCACCCTATCAAGAGAACCCTACACATCACGCTTCTCACGTTGGAGGACCTTCATGCGGAATGGAGGCACGCTGCTCGCAGACTCTACGTGGAGGTCCAAGCAGAGTCCATTGCCAGCTATGCAACGGGCACCGCCACAGTGGAAAGCGGCAGCGATGGCGGCGGCAACCCGTCGTGGAATGAGACGCTAGTGGTGGACGTGCCAGTGCACGCGAGGTCCATCACGCTGGCGGTGAAGTGCAAGAACGCGCCAAGCTTCAAGGACGTTGGAATCGCGAGGATAGAGATATCCAACTTCCTCGGCGCGGCGGTGCCGGAGCAGGGCCTCCAGCTTCTGAGTTACGGGTTGAGGGATTGGGAAGGGAAACGCACTGGGGTGCTTAAGTTTTCTGTTAGGGTTACGGAAGAAGAGAAGGCGTGTTCTTCTTCTGGGGACGTTGTTATTGGAGTCCCTGTTACTTGGAAAGATCATAAGCATGTCTGATTTGAGTTTTGCTCTCTCTAGTTCATGTTTTCCATTAAAAAAAAACAAAGTTCATCATAAATTTATATTTGAATCAAAATTTAAGTTTTTAAAACGAAGAGTTTGCAAAAATAATCCAAGCCTTATAAAACTAAGTTCTTAAACAAGATTTCATGCAGAAGCACACTTTTGCAGGTAACTAGGACTATGTTTTAAATTCAGTTTCGACAATGATTTTTAATTTGTGCTATGTGAATTTTATAAAAATTAAACGAAAACTCCTACTAAATATAAGTTCTAGTAGTGATATAAACATCTTCTAAAACTGACAAAACATCCAAACAAAAACAGCCAAACTTAACCTACTTTTTGTTCTAGTTGCAGATCAACTACGATTCTACATTCACATCGAAGTATACCCCTTTTAATCAATTTTATTTCTTTTTACGTGTTTTACACAAATTTTGCCACCCTTTGATGCACTTTAGTTTTTCTTTATTGGTTCTTCGTGTTATTGTGAAGACAGATGGAGTTTTGTGGGTGAAGTGAATTGAAGCAGTGGAAGCAGATTTTGTTACCTGCACGTCTTAGGCAAGTAAAGTTGATTGGGGAAGAAAGAAACAAAGTATATTGTTCTTACACGAATATAGAAATTTTATATTCCAAGTCTAAGTAGGTGTTTGATTTCGTGTTCTATGAAATCAGCTATCAATTTATACTCATATCTAAGTTAAAATTACTTTAAATAGATTTTAATTCTTTTTCATCTTCAGAATGTGAATATAAACTCTAAATTTCAAATCGAACATACTATAGTATGTTATTAAATATGATCGATTCTATTCTATATAAATAGTTAAAGCTAAACTGTAAATGTGATTGTAAAGAAATATAAATATATCTGTTGCAGGATAAATTATACATATTCTTTTATTAGATTATTAAAATTTGAATAATTTTGTTCCATGAATAGTTCATAGTGTTATAAGATGATTAACTTTTATGTGTTTAACTATTTATGTAAATATGATTAATTTTGTTTCGCGATTAATTAATAACAAATATACGTAATTATATATTATCTATACGTAATTGGTATCTTTTCTAATATTTTATGAGGTTATTGAAATAATTAATTAATGTTAACCACATAATTATGAAATACTTCATATTTATAGTCAAATTATGTAAGTTATAGTTAATTATTTAAAAATGCATTCAACATGAAAATTTGTAAGCGAAATTTTACTTCACTATTTATCTTTATAAATTATTGTCAGTTGTATGTCCTATTAATCAATAAAAAGGGATAAAAATATTTGGAGTTTCATATACAAGAAAATTTAAAATATTTGTATGTGAGAATAATTAGATATTTGTCAGATAATTGGAATAGATAGTTCATTTATTACAATTTCTACTAGAAAATATTAGAATGTATATTAAGAAAATTATAAAATAGATCAAAGAAATAAAAGGTATTACATTATTCTTCGAAATATTAAATTTATTTCAGATTTTGCAAGAAAGTATCTCTAAAAATAAAATAGATTTCCATTATTTATAAGAAAATAATCATTATTACAAAAATATTATTACAAAAAACTATCTCAGTTATTGTCTTCTCCTCCAATAATCTATCATTTTCATATCTATAAAAGCTCGTTATTGTTTCACATTTGTTATATTTATTATATTACATTAATCCTACTCATTTCAACATACCAACTATATTTCAACTATGAAAAAGAGAAAAAAAATAATGTGAGGGTGAACAATAATAACATACCACTAGCAAAATCAAGAAAAACAATGCTATGAGACAATATTCATATTAAGAAGAAAACAAATAATCATAACTTATAAAAAAATATAAATATTCATGAAAAAAAATAAACATTAAATTTTTTTTTTTTAATATAATAATTTTTAACGTCGATTATAAATGAGTTGATATTAAAAATATCAATATTAATTCAAAAATAATCAATATTAAAAAAATATATTTCAACATTAATTTTTATATAATTAATATAAAAATATTTATAACAAATTATAAATTTATCACCATAATTATTTTTACTCTATTATATAATAATTATTGAAAAATAATCCCGTAAATGATAATTTCTTTAATAGTAAATTTTGATTATAAGCTAAAAAAACCTTAGGTAATAAAATAAAATATTATTACATCTTCAGTCAATTAAAATACCTTCTCATATTAAAAAATATATAATCTTTTATTCCAGATTAAAGCACATTTCATGAGTATCACATTCTTTGAGAAATAGAAGGCTGATCTTATATTCCTTGATTATAATAACATTACTTAAATTCACTTTTAAAATTAATAATAATAATAATTTATAAAAATTATTACGTATCTAACTATCTAAAATCGATTCAAGATAGGAAATTTTTATTTAATTTATATGACAGTCTTTATAATAATTCATTAATAATTTTATTAATAATTAAAATTTTTAAAAATATATTAACGAATTTATTAATTTAAATTTAATAATTTTATTTATTAAATTTTAATATTATATAAAAAATAATTTTTTTGAAATTAATTAAAAAATAAAATTTACATTTACTTAAATATTATAATTTATTTTTATTTAATATAAAAAATTTTCAACTTAATTAATAATATTATTATAATAAATAATGACTTATTTTTTAACTTTATGATATGGACCAACAAGATTGTTGGCAGGTAGAAAAAGTTGATGGTAGAAGCTGAGTCATGATTCGGTGAAGGAGACTTCTCACTTATAAATCCAACCTCTTCAACATGCCAATTTTCGCATCAATTCTTTTGACATATACTTTTTTTTTTATATGTATATATATAAGTTGATTTTTATAAAAAGAAATAAATTTTATTATATTTTATATTTTTTATTGAGTAAAGTTGTGTAACTTAGAAACTAGGCGAAGTATCTTTGTTAGAAAGAATCCAAAATGTAATCTTTCAGAGTCACCTATCATAATTAATCAACGGCCGTAAAGGAGGAGTTTTGTAAAACACTTTAGATTTGGAAATTTGACTCAAAGTGATTTTACGTTAAAATTCGATTCTAACTTCTGTCCAATTAATTCCTTTTGCTTTTGGAAAATAAATCACAAGGTTAGCATTATTATCATACAGGAATATTTTATAATATTTTTAACAACTTTTTATCATATTTCTTTTTCAATATCATTATATAAAGCACTTTTTCTTCTCATAAATAAAATATTATATATTTATTAATAAATACAATTTCTTAATTTTAATTTGTATTTATAATAATTAGAAAATTTTATATTAATTAAAAATAAAATTTAACTGTAATATAAATAAAATATAAATTTTATTTTTTAAACTAGTTTTAAAATTAATTTTAAAAATAAATTAGATTTATAATTAATTAGATAATTTTTAAATTGAAATTGTATTGTTTTGTCGCATGCAAAGGAAAGAGCAGTGTTGTACTTGATCACGTAAGTGGTTCTTTCGCATATTGCGGCACTTATTATATATGTTCACATTCTCTCTACACACTACATTTATACTAAATATTATTTTCTGTGAAAATATTTTTTTTATATTTATATATAAATTAAAATAATTTGAAAAAAAATATGTAGAATTTTTATAAATTAGTTTATACATAAACTAATTTTAATTTATAAAAAAATTAATCTTTTATTTTTTTTTGTTTTTCTAAAGTTTGATGAAGCAAACCCATAGGTCTATATACAAATGTAACATTCTTTTTGTCTATATAAAAAATTAAATAAAAACTACAAAATTCATAATAAAAATGCTTTTTTTTTCTTATTTTCTATAAATATCCTCCTTAACCTTTTGTTGTCATCAATAAAGTAGTATTTATTTATAATAAATGTTGAGATCTTAAAATAATGTATGAAAGTACGACACTTTTCTATCTGGTTATAACTTTTCCCCACGTTTCTTCTCACAATAAAGAAGAATAAAGAAAAAGAAAAGAAAAGATAAGAAAATAGAGAGAAAGAGAGTTTCATGTTTCTCCATTGTCTTCCACGTTAAGTTAACTTTTGTAGGAAGACATTCACAGAGCAGCAAAATTCTATCATCAAGTTTCACCCTTTACAGAGTTATTATTTACTTTATTAAATATTATAAATCATGTTTAATACCATTTTTTACATATTTATTATGAAATTGAATAAGTTTATTATATTTATAATTATATCTTAGTCTAGAAATATTTTATAATATAATACATATAGTATTTTCCTCTTATTAAATTTGTATATACGAATAGCAGAAAGAAATTTAATTTTACATTTCCTTTTAGGTCATCATATATATTAATGTGTGTGCAAGATTTTCATTTCCAACGTGTTTAAAAGGATAAATAAGCTAGGGTTTAAGTTGTTCAACTAATTTAAAATATATTTAGTTAAAAATCCTTTATTTTCACTAAATATCATATCTTTATAATTTACATCACGAAGATGATAATATAAATTTGTTTAACAAAATAGAATGTGAACAAAATTAATGAAATATTGTTCTAATTTTAAGATAATAACTTATTCAAAATAAATTATAATATTAAAATTCAAAATTATTTAAATATATATATACTAAATAATTTAGAAAAACATAATTAAATATATGATTTTACATTATTTGATACTTATCAATAAGATTTTATATATTGCCAAACACTTTAATTAAAATTCTTATTTTATCAACTATTTTTCAAATTTTCAGTTTTGATATTTATCAAGCACATCCTTTACAACAAATTTGAATTTCTTATTTTGAAATGATAAACTGTGACCATTTTAGGTTATAAAAAGAAAAACACAATCCACTTAGGGGAATGTTATTAGAAGTATAGTTTGATTATTTTAAGTTTAAAAATGAAATAGTATATCAGCAAATTTACAGAGTAAATTGGAAGAACTCACATGTTGAATTTGCAAACTGAGACGCACACAGAGAAGTCAATAGAATTCTTTTGTAGAAAATCTCGAAATCTACCAACTTTAGTTTAGAAAAGTAAAGATTCATTTAATCTTACGTTATTCTCAGTGGAATAGCACCAGTTCCCACTCAAATTTACTTTCCAACTTTTGCTTTTGCTTCAAATTTTTATATATATCATCATATTCATTCTTCTTTTAAGGTTTAACTTAAATTTCTTGTAGTGTTCATTCATAATGTTTTCAAAGACTAAGAATTTTCGAAGTCGTTATATCGCCATGCATGAAAACAAGAATAGAAATGTCTTATCCGTCACTATTATTTTGTTTATACAATAAAATTATGTTTTCTTATATTATTCTCTGAATTATTCATTTTAAATTATACTTGTCTTTCTTCTTCCTGTTTCTCTTGCAAACAGTAAGTCTAATTCAACAGTGGCGTTTCTTGACTTGTAAAAAGGAATGCTGATATCTGCATAACAATTTCCATCTTCTTTAGAATTTCTCTAACAAGCTACCACCAACATTATAAAAATCAACCCTCGTGCTTTTAAGAGAAACTAAATTCATTGAATCCTTCTATATAACAAAAATAGTTGATGAACAAACATAATTCCTTTGATTGTGTCGTTTTTATCACTGAACCAATTTGACAGTTTCATTAATTAATATCACTTTATCGATCTTAAAATATACACTCCAGTCTTCTGCAATATATCAGAGGTGACTGTATTTTCAGTATAATTTTTTTACACTGTACTCATTCAGAAATCATTTTAGAATTTTGAAAGAGGTAAGTTATTATAACACTATAATGAATTTATCATTATGATCTATAAGTGAATGATAATCTAATAAGAATTTGGATATATATGATTGAAAATGTTGATAACATTCTTTATTATTAGTTGCAGTTCATTGAAAATGATATTTTTTTAACTCCCCCTCACTTCTTATTTAATGAGTATTTTTCTAATTTTGTAGCTTTTAATAAATTTGAACTAAAAAAATATGAGCCTTTGTAAAAATGATTGTTCTGTAATTTACTTTTTAAAATAAAAAAAAAAAATCCCTTTTTTATTTCTTATCTCTTAATCAGCAAGAACTGTTATTCTCACAAAGCCATTTGTAAACGACAAGAAAATAATCCACTGCTTTCTTATGTCATACATCATGGTCCTTTTGTCATAACCTTTCTATTCTCTTTCTCTTTGAAATATAAATCCCATAGATCTTCACATTCTCACACCATGGAGATCACAATTATATCAGCCGAAAACATATGCATGAACGGAAAACCAATAAAAAATGACACATACGTTGTTGTTCACACGCAATCATGCACCAAATTCTTCACAACGAGTACGCAAGAAGAGGGTGGGAGCAACAACCCTTCATGGAACGAGAAGTTCTTGGTTGATGGAACCAACAGCTTCACGTTAGAGGTGCAATGCAAGACATGGTTCGGTGTTAAAAGTGTGGGAGCAGCACGAATAGTGGTTTCTGAGTTTAACCTTGGAGGGTTTGTGGCAGAAAATAGCTTGCAGTTCTTGAGTTATAGGCTTTGCGATGAGAAGGGTAAGAGAAATGGAGTCATCAATTTCTCAGTGAGGGTGGTGAAGGCACCACCGGAGTGTGAATCTTCGTGTTCGATGGTGGAGATTGAAAAGAATTTGAGAGGATTTGAGAAGCAAGTGACAGGGGGTGAGAATGATGATTCTGCAGGAGTTGTTACAGGGGTTCCTGTTTTCTGGAATTGCCCTCTCAATATCCCAAGATGAATGTTTTTTTTTTCTTCTTGATTAGGTTAAAGTGTTTAGTTTGTAATTTTAACATATTGACAATGGTTTAATTTCTGATGCTAGTATGTATAAAAGCTAAAGTATTTTAGTAGGAGTTTTGTTCACTTTGTTGACCTCTTCATTTCGAGTAATTTGCACCACTGAATTTTGAAAAGGTCATTGAAGAATTAGGGGTTCTTAACAATATTCTGTGAGCGTTTCTATGTTGCTTTAATGATGTGATATGCATTCAGTGGCTATGATCAGAAGATGTTTGTGGCAATCTTTGTGAAAGGATCACGTGTAAGATAATTAAGTGAATCTTTAATACACAAGAGGGAAGTTGATATGGGTGGTGAGATTTGCACACATGCAACATACTATATTAAAATCGAAGAGGTAATGAAAACTAAAAAAGGTTTCAAGAGGATGGATTCTAATAACCTAGGAAAGGGACTTGTCACGATACAGCAATTTCCCTTTATAGAGGCTGAAAAGAAATTCTACCTTTAGGGAGAAGTAGGGCAAAACCATGACAAGAAAGATCAACATTCACAAGATTTGACCCCTTTGAATATTACCAAGATCTATATTTTGAAGGAAATCTATGGTGCAAATTTTTTGGATTCCTATATGGTAGCTTATCACTAACGGGGCTTAATAAAGAGAAACGAAGATACTTGCATTGTTGATTTCGGAATAATACAGACAATTACTAGACACTCATGAGAGAGATTGAAGAACTTAAGAGGGTTATTTGAGCAAGTGTGTAAACAGAATAGGACAGACGATCATTCATAGAGACTCATTTTAATAATGTATCTGGTTGAAAAGATGAGAGATGGTGAATAAGAATAGAATTAATATGGTTTATTTGGTGAAAGAAAAATAATTTGAAAAAATAGTAAGACCTATATTATATTATTTCTCATCTATTTTTATTTATCTTTATGCCTTTTTCTCTTTCCAGATTGGTGTCTTATTTTTACTTTATTTTTCATTTTTTTTACTCTACCAATTTATTTTCATGTTACACGACTCTCTCTCCTCTCAATGAAACAAAATATAAGGAGGCAACATCGCTCCCCAAATAGGAGGAAACTAGAAGAACTCACAAGAGAAAGATGGATATAAGAAAACCATCTAGAGAGATTTCAACGTTACTGAATGTAATGACCATGCATGAAAAAAAAATAGTTATCATATTTTATCTTGAGGATTTCAAAGGAGCAAAACAACAAGAAAATAATCGCGAAGTAATCACAATAAATTTTATTTTGCTATACCGAAATCATAGGTCCAACAATGTACACGAATTTGGATATTCTCATTCAAGCCTCCATGACCTTGTCATTGTAAGAGATACAGTTATACATAACAGGTTGTGCAATAAATACGAGTTTCCTAATATAAGGCATCGTGTCTATCTGGTCATGTCATAAGCTGAAATGAGAGGACTTAAGTTCTTAATAGTTAATGCATATTTAACTAGAAACAACCTTCTCCCAATATGATTAGGGGAGACATTTACACAGCACAGAAAACAGAGCTATGTCAAAAGGGCTCTGTTTTCCTAATCAATGCAATGAAAAAGGAACTTGTTCAAACTTCTTGATGGTGGTTACCTACCAAAATGTCAAGCTTGCAGAGAGGGCAGGTAGCATTGATTAGCAACCATTTGTCTATGCATGTGCAGTGAAAATGGTGATTGCAAGGAAGTTCTCTGAGTTCAGCACCATCATCATAGGGAGAAAGGCAGATACAGCATTCCTGTCATTATACCACAATCATTCATGTCAGAAGTGGGATTTTTTAGCAAAATTCAATTTTGCACTTCCAAATTGGGAAAGTGAAAGTGTGAAACCATCCTTCAAAATATACAGTGTAGCATGCTAAGCATTAAAAAAGTAGCCTCAGCTTTAATAACAAAGATCTAAAGTACAACCAATAAGATATTTATTTTAATAACAAAGGACTTGTTTTTTTTTTTTTCAAAAATATGATGAGTTCCTTCCAAGAATAAAACAATAATAATCTTTAACATAGATTTGCTTTGACACAATTAGATATGATTGTGCCAATGCTATACGGAAAGAATAATTTTAAATCCTTCTGACTTTATACAAATCTTCTTACTTCCTAAATAAAAAAAGTATTTTATATATGCTATATTTTAGTTTTATTATTTTTTATAAAGTATCAAGAGGATATTGTAGGAAAATATAGCAAGTCTCTATATATGCACAAGAGCTTACAATTATACATACTTGCTTGTATCCAGAAACATTATGCCGATATTTAAAAATTTGTAAATTTTTAAAAAATATAAAACAAAAGAAAAATATTCAAAAATCATAACAAAAATATTTATAATTAAGTTAAATAAATAGAAAATATAAGTAACAAAGTTAAGCAAAAAATAATAATTTAAAACGAATTATACCTAAAATTTGGGGCAGAATTTTAAAAAATAATTAAGATTAGAATTTGAGGTTAAGAAAGAAATCTTAACACATAAAAAGAAATCTATCTATCCATATATTCAAAGCATAACATTTGGATGATAGGATCATTTTTTTTTTTTTCTAAAAACACTTGGAACTTACTGCATCTTCTAAGGCAACAACATGTTCGGTGGCTGTCTCACTCTCAGATTCGGTCATTATTCCTCTTGAAGGTTCTTCAATATCACCTTCCTTTATTATTCTGAACTTATATTTTGGCAACTGATCAATCTCTTCCTTCGTTGCCCCTTCCTGTTATCAATCCAAGGTCAAATTAAGGATGAAAAAAAAAAGAATGTGACAAATGCAAAAAAGGGAATGAAACAAAATTGAAAATGAATCTATGATTCGATACTGAGGAGTTTGTTTAAATCATGAGGATTTACGTACTAAAGGAGGAAAAGAGAATATTTTTTAATGATGTGATATACAACGATGAGTTACGGAATGCAATGCATTACGACCCATTTGCTTTTTCATTTTTAATTAAAGAACTATGCAATTAATAATTACCCAAGTCCCTTTATGAAAAATGAAAGGATATGGTAGCTTCCTAAAATCCATTTTATTTTACAATCTTTCTTAAAAAGCTAAAAACTCCACAGATCTATGTTTCATTGTGTTTAGTTCTATAGAACTTAAAAAAAAATATTCAAAAGGGTGTGGTGTGGGAGAGTGCGTGGGGAATGAAGAATTGAAGATGGGGCAGAACAAAGAACATGAGTAATAAAAAAACTGAAAATAAAAAATCAAAACTGTCAATGCTTTGATTTTCTTTCATTGTAAAAGCTGAAAAAGAGGTATAATAGTTTTCGAAAACTACTCTTATTAAACATGTTTTTGGTTTTCAAAAATAAGATACAAAACAAGCCCTCACCTTTTTTAGGCTTAAATATACATACCCTTGTTCATACCCTTATACTAACACAAAACTCTAAATCTAATTAAACCTTTGAGAAGGATACTCTGGTTTAAATGAAAATAAAAACCAACATATAGCATAAAATTTGGATGATGTCAATCATAGGGCAGAGTTTAACTCCTGTAATTCAAAAAACACACGTACTAATGGCAACAGAGATCAATATTGACAAGACAATAACGAAAGACATCATTGAGAATCAATATCCTCCTAAACATATCCATGAAAGTATTAACTGTCCATATAATCAATATTTAAATCCTATAAATGCTTCAGTAAACCAAAACAAAAACTATTTTTATTTAATTGATTATACTAACTGGTTTTTGCTCCCTATAAGAAGTAGGAAAGGTGCTACTATATCACATATGAGTATTTGCTTTGCTTCCATTTTCTGAGGGAAAAAAAAAACTGTTCAATATCACAGACTGGCAAAATTGACCACTTGCTACTCATTCAGAAAAGTCATTTTTTTCCATTTAGGAAACGAACGGCCTTAAAAATTTATTTACCTGAACATAACCTCTAGACCTAAATCTAAAATTGGGAAAAAGCATATTTACCTGATCTGCCACTGCATACAGGAGAGCAAGGATGCATGGTAGACAACAGCAAACAGCAATACCAATAAGGCATGCAACAGCAACACAGATCAGTACAATCACAACGTCGAAAGAAAGAAATGCGATACAGACCCTGCGTAACACAACATGCATGATGATTACAAAATGGGGCAATGCAGAAGAGTGCAAAGAGAGAACAATTTAACCAATAAATATTGTTCCAAATTCCAACTAACCAGTAAAGCTGAGGTGCATCCGTTGTCAAACTCTCGCCACCTAGAGTTACCCAGTACACCCCAACAGTCCACCATATGAATGAAAGCATGGTATTTGCCGACTCTATGTATTTTATAATGCTGACAAACAACGATCAATAAGTTTAAACTTGCATAAGGTAAAAAAAGCAGTTCTACACTCAAGCTAGAATGCTAAATACAGCTAAGTATAAACTACTCTCACAAAAAGATACTCTAATTATGAGCAGAATTTAGTGACGTGTTTAAATTGGAAGAAGTGGAACGGATAGTAGAGAATGAAAATGGACAAATGCATCAAGACATGAAACAATGCATAATTGAATGATTGAAATCTTTTAAATTTCCATTTCTTCCCTCTCAACCGCTTTCATTCATTGTCACTCTAACCGTGCGTAGTCCAGAATAATCCTTCTTACACATTCTGATGGCGAAAACCACACACTCGTGAAATAACGTGTACAGTACTGTCCTTCAAAGCATTATTTCAAACCACAAATTTCTCATGAAATCAAATGATTTTCATCACGAGTTTGCACATAGAAACAGGACATCTACTGTTGCTTTTTCACAATTTTAAGGTCTATCTTTTCCATGACTAATAAAAAATATATCTTATTATTGTTACTTATTTTTCTATTTTCAAATGTTCACAGAAAATCATCCACGACAGAAAAGCATAATTAATAAATAAGAAATAAAAAAAAAAACTGAAAAAAAAACTGATTTCATGTTTTCACCAATTACCCATGTTCGAACGAGAAAGAAAAAAAAAACTAATGCATTTTCTTTTATTTGATAGAAGAAAACGTAAAAATTAAAGATAAAAAAAAAACATCTACAAAAATAAAAATTCAAATTTTTTTCTCTTATTTTTCCTTTAACTCAAATTTCAAACTTTTTTTACCAAACATTGTAATTTACTACACTAAACTAACAAAGGAAAATGCATATAACTAATGATAAATAATAAAGTGGCAGGGCGCTTTCGTTTTCTAAAGGACCCATGGCCCAAAAATTCTTAAATTTTATTGTTTACAGGTATTTTTTAAATAAAAATAAATTTATGAAATAATTTTATTAAAATCCAATCAATTTTACAATTTAATTGATCAATCTCTCGTTAGATGATTATACATTTTATAGTTAAAAATTACAATGCAATAATAACATAAAAAAAAAAAAAAATCATATTCAGGCAAAACCTTAAATTTATGGTTAAACTCTGATTATTTCGTGCTAATAATTCTACATATACAAGTTTTATAGGTTTATAAACATTTTCTAATAATTACTTTTTTAACCAAAGAAAGATGTTTTAATCTGAGAAATTTGTATAATCATTTATAAAATGAAATGTTGTGCTCATAACATTTTCTGTATAATCGGAAGTATTAAATGATTGTAAGAGTTGGTACCTGTTTTCATCACCCTCAAGAAACTGTTCAGAAGAATAAAACTCTTCCTCACTCTCGGAGGTGAAGCTCCATTGATAATGGTTGGGCACATTGGAACGGAAGTGGGCCCCATTCATCCTTCTCCTTCTGAACTCAATGAGAACGCAGAGACAGTGGACCATGCCCTGCACCAAATACCCCACAATCCACGTCCTCAGCGGCACACTCGGCACCTCCGCCGCGCCCAGCCACAGCACCGACGCGCCGATAACCAGAAACGCCGCGTTCCACAGCACGTCCACTGCCACCACCGGCCGCGAGTACGCCCACTCGCTCTGCCGCCCCTCCACCTCCGCCGCCGCCGCCTCCCGCACGCGCACCGACGCCTCTCCCAGCAACAGGCGCCGCCCGCTCGCGCGCCGGAAGAACCGCGCCGCCGTCCGCAGCGGGGCACGGCGGGTGACGCGGCGGCTCCGCGGGAGTAACGGCGCAGGGGAAGCCGGAGAAGATTCGCTTGAGTTTTGCATTTGGTTTGTGAGATTTTGTTTTGCTTCGTGGAATTGAATCTGAGAGGGATCTTTTGAACACTTCACTGTGAAGTTTTGGAATCGCAAGAAAAAAAAATGGTTTGGTTTTTGAATTGAATTTTGACTTCTCTCTCTTAGTTTGAATCACAATTATTACATGATTGAGAATATATAGGGTGAAATGAAATCACTATGTTTCATTCAATTTCTAATTCTTGGTCAAAATTGAGTTTAATTTTATATTTTGAAAATTTGAAATTAATTATTTTCATTTTTATTTTTTAGATTTGAATACCTTTTTTGTCAACATAAATTTAATTTTTACAGATATTATTTAAATTTTCATATTTAAATTCAGAAATTAATCATTTTTTAGTGTTGTGTTTTAATTATTATTGAATTTTCATTATTTTTCTTCTTTATATAGAATGTGTGTGGTCAAACGAAATCTACTTTCTCATATGTAAAAATACAGATTAAACTATGTTTTGAGTGTTATTTTTTTAATTATTGCTGAAGTTTTCAATAAAAATAATAGTTTTTATATATAATTCCTTAATAGTTTTTAATTTCTTATTTTTGTTTTAGAAAATATTTTTAAAATTTTAAGTTATTTTTCAAAAAATAAAAAATTAATACAATACTATTTATATTTAAAATACAATAATTAAAAAATTAAATATATTTTTTACTAAATTGATATTAATTGAATGTTGTGTACTCATACTATTAGTATTATTTAATAAATATCCAAAGCTGTTTGTAAAAATTCATATATTGAATATTAAATGTGTGAAGAGATTTATAAGAAAAACATTGAATAAATATTGAGTGGTTATTAAGAAAGTCAAAAACCATTCCTAATCATGAGCTCAATTCAATGATCTGGAAAATTATTTTTTTTTCACTTATAAACTGTGTCAATAAATTTAATTAAAATATAATAATAAAAGCAAGTATACAATAGAAATCATTCTATTAATTATGTCATCATAGCTAATGTAAATAAAGGGAGATTATGCAAACATCAAGGATTGTAAATCATTATTTTTATTTATGAAAACTAATAACATAACTCATTTCAAGAAGATAACAATTGAAACTTTGGCAAAGAGGATTAGGGTATCTTGAACTATGAAGGTGGCACCTAAATCAATAAAGTGAGACTACACATTTCAAGATATAATAAGCAATTCACTAATTATTCTCTCATTATTAGGTCTACACAATGCATCCCAAAAAGTTTGTCATGTTAATATTTCTCATGATTCTAACTGAAATTCAATTCTAAGCATCATTATAATGGATTAACTATTATTTTTTTATCTTTTAAAAAGTCTAATTTAGTTTTTTATATTTTTAAAATGAATCAAAATAATGTTTTCATTGAATTTAAAATTAACTTCCTTCACTGTTAAAATTTGTCACAAAAAAATTCTTTTTAGAAAAAATTATCCATTTCAAAATTAGAGGAATAAAATTTGGAAGAATTCATTTTTTGAAAGAGCTAAAACTAAACTTAGAATATTAAAAGAAGTGCATATTTAACCTATCTATTGCTAAAATAAATCACATGATTCATTCACATTCACATTCACGTATCTATGCATGCACCAAAATAAATAAAAACACGAGTTCTGCTAATCTCTAGCTGTTGAATGAAACTGATGAAAGAAGGGTTCAACAAGTGGTTATGCGCAAGTTGGACTCAAAAGTTGTGGCCTTTTCTTACAATCCATGTTACCCGTTTAAGCTTATGTTGTCTCTTCGTTATATCCATGCCAGCATTGCCGATTCCTATCAATCTATACTTCATTCCAATCAGCTCCTTAATGGGCTGTCAAAATCTGGTAGAATTGACGATGCCAGAAAAGTGTTTGATAAAATGCCTAAAAGGGACGAGTATAGTTGGAACACCATGATATCTGGTTATGTTAATGAGGGAAGATTGGTTGAAGCACGAGAGCTTTTCAATGGGTTTTCAAGCAGAAGTTCTATCACTTGGTCCTCCCTCATATCGGGGTATTGTAGATTTGGGTGTGAAGCTGAGGCTTTTGGTTTGTTTAGGTCGATGAGGTTGGAGGGTCAGAAACCAAGTCAATACACTTTAGGAAGTCTCCTGAGGGTGTGTTCTGCAATGTGTTTGATCCAAAATGGAAAAATGATTCATGGTTATGTGGCGAAGAATGGATTTGAATCCAATGTTTATGTTGTCACTGGCCTTGTTGACATGTATGCAAAGTGCAGGCATGTTTCAGAAGCTGAGATTCTGTTCAAGGGTTTGGCCTTTGACAAGGGAAATCATGTCCTGTGGACTGCCATGGTTACTGGTTATGCTCAAAACGGAGATGGCCATAAAGCACTTGAGTTTTTTCGTTACATGCACACAGAAGGGGTTGAGTCGAATCAGTTTACATTTCCTAGCATATTGACAGCATGTTCTGCAGTTTCAGCTCATTGTTTTGGAGAACAGGTGCATGGTTGTATTGTGCGGAACGGTTTTGGATACAATGTATATGTTCAAAGTGCATTGGTTGATATGTATGCTAAATGTGGAGATTTAAGTAGTGCAAAAAGGGTATTAGAAAATATGAATAATGATGATGTTGTTTCATGGAA
Organism: Macrotyloma uniflorum; assembly: GCA_016859785.1. Lineage (NCBI taxonomy): Eukaryota > Viridiplantae > Streptophyta > Magnoliopsida > Fabales > Fabaceae > Macrotyloma > Macrotyloma uniflorum. The sequence continues at coordinate 4,700,100 of BDMB01000008.1, read as the reverse complement.
CTCCATGATAGTTGGGTGTGTAAGACATGGGTTTGAAGAGGAAGCTCTTCTCTTGTTTAAAAAAATGCATGCAAGAAATATGAAAATTGATCATTATACATTTCCATCGGTTCTGAATTGTTGCATAATAGGTAGTATTGATGCAAAATCTGTTCACTGTTTGGTTATTAAAACTGGATTTGAAAACTATAAACTTGTTAGCAATGCTCTTGTTGATATGTATGCCAAAACTGGGGAGTTGAGTTGTGCATATACTGTGTTTGAAAAGATGCTTGAGAAAGATGTCATCTCATGGACCTCCCTCGTCACAGGTTATGCACAAAATGGCTCTCATGAGGAATCCCTGAAGATTTTTTGTGACATGAGAATTGCAGGGGTAAGTCCAGATCAATTTATTGTTGCAAGCATTTTGAGTGCCTGTGCAGAACTGACTCTTCTAGAATTTGGTAAACAAGTGCATTCGGACTTTATTAAGTCAGGTCTAAGATCATCACTGTCAGCTGATAATTCTCTTGTAACCATGTATGCGAAATGTGGCTGCCTGGATGATGCTGATGCAATTTTTGTTTCAATGCATGATCGGGATGTAATTACTTGGACAGCTCTTATTGTTGGTTATGCAAAGAATGGCAAGGGAAGACATTCTTTAAGATTCTATGATGCTATGGTTTCAAGTGGCACGAAACCAGATTTTATCACATTTATAGGATTATTATTTGCTTGTAGTCATGCTGGTCTTGTGGATGAAGGACGCACATATTTTCAGCAAATGAAAAAGATTTATGGAATAGAACCTGGCCCTGAACACTATGCCTGCATGATTGATCTTTTTGGACGCTCAGGAAAACTTGAAGAGGCAAAAGAAATACTAAATCAAATGGATGTGAAACCTGATGCAACTATATGGAAGGCACTCCTTGCTGCATGTAGAGTACATGGTAACTTAGAACTGGGAGAGAGGGCAGCTAGAAATCTTTTTGAGTTGGAACCCATGAATGCCATGCCTTATGTTATGTTGTCTAACATGTATTCTGCAGTTCGTAAATGGGATGATGCTGCGAAAATACGAAGGTTGATGAAATCAAAAGGAATAGTTAAGGAGCCTGGATGCAGTTGGATAGAGATGAACAGCAGAGTACATACATTCATTTCTGAAGATAGAGGACATCCAAGGGAAGCTGAGATTTATTCCATGATTGATGAAATTATAATAAGAATTAAGGAAGCTGGCTATGTTCCAGATATGAATTTTTCTTTGCATGACATGGATAGAGAGGGTATGGAGGTTGGTCTTGCTTACCACAGTGAAAAATTGGCTGTTGCTTTTGCATTACTTGCTTGTCCACCAGGTGCACCAATCCGGATATTTAAGAATCTTAGAGTTTGTGGAGATTGTCATTCTGCTATGAAATATATATCAGGAGTTTTCACTCGTCATATCATATTGAGAGATTCCAATTGTTTTCATCATTTTAGAGAAGGAAAATGTTCTTGTGGGGATTACTGGTAGGATTTCATTTTAATGGGGATTACTGGCAGTTTAAAGATGAATTTATACTGGACAGTTTCAAGATTCTAGGGCATTGTCACACAAAATTTTCTCTGTTTCTGTTGTACTATTATCAAGGGTAAATTCATTTTTTTATTTCAATGTTCGAAGTGAGAACATATACAGGAAGAAATAAACCTTCTTCTAGAATATCAAGATCTTAATGCATAGAACACATTTTTTCACTAATAGTTTGTTTCTTTAAATATAAGCATATGTGAGGAATCGAGCCAATAATCGAGACACATTGACACATTGCTAAAATTAATTTATTTTTTTACCAGTTTGTGGTTGCTTCCTAGTACATACATTTGAAAGCAGGTTATCAATCAGCAGAATGTTTTTTACTAAGGAAAATTAATTTCCCTAACTAGAAAATATCTTAGATACCAAAAATTATTGTGCCCAATCCTATAAGAAAATGTTAAAACTAACTGCCTAAATAGAAGAAAATTGTCCTTGTATCTCCAGATTGTTTACATGAACAGTATATACTTCAAATGTATTTGACAGAACTTTTTTACAACTTTTTTTATCTTTTAAAGTAAATATTTGTATAAACGTTGGAATTGAATTTTCTAAAAATAACTTGTAAATTGTTTATAAGTCCATTATTTTAGCTTGTTTAGATAAGCTCTGTAAAATTGTTTATAAAAATATCGTATAAAAAACAGTTTAACAGTTTTTAACCCGATGAGAACCTTTGTCCTTGTGTATCTAATAACTGATTTACCCATCACCATGAAATTCTAGGATCAATCCAAAATTTATCCTTTAAAAAATAGTCAGAAAAAGAATGCTTAGCTGTTAGTAGAACCAATCAGATGCAGAATAACTGGAGGCCTTTTTATGTAATGTAATGTAGGTACAAAACAAATACAAAATAAACGGGCAGAAAAAAAGACGCCTACTCATCTGATAATTCCACATAGTCCACTTTAAGGAACAAGCAGCTTGAACTATATGAAACATGAGCAAAGAATAGTAAGAACTGATTATCTTTTACATTTGAGGCATACATCAATCAATCATAAACTACTTAAAAAATGGTTGCAACCCTATCACCAGGGAGTCCTACTTCATTCATGGGATCATCAACCGCCAATCCTTGACAAAGAGGCTACATGGTTTTAAGGTTCCTAGCAGCTGAATAGTCATGATGGTGCAGGATGGACAGCAGAGACCTAGACTGTTAGGGAAAGTAGCATTGCTGGAATGGTTATATCTATTCATCCAAAAACCCATTTACAATGCTGAATAATGAATTCAACTTCTTGCATGCTCAGGAATGAGACGTCGACGCAACTCATCTGATACGCCAGCCAGTTCTGCATTGTTTTTTAATGTAAGTAATGGAAAAAAAATTTAGAGGAACACAGTAAGATTGTCACCACCATACCTTGAGCATCGAAATCGAACAATGGAGGCAGTGGTCGCCCATTTGGCAAGCATGCATTTGGGTCTCGCAGATCATCAAAGAAAGGGTGTGCACAAGCCTCCAACTGTAACAGAATATAATCATGAGCACAACAGAATAAACATACACCACTGAATATCTTCCTAGCTTTTATAATATCAAACTGTGTACACCACGGATAAAGTTAAGTATGAATGTTTACAAAAATTAAGCATCATGTGTAAAGAAGGTTGATCTTCATAGTGTAAATAAATATACAAGTAAGCTACAAACGGTAACATTTCCAAGAGCTAATTAATTTCTTACAGCAGTGCAACGTAGATTTGGAGAATATTGAAGCATCCTTGACACTAGATCCACTGCTTCTGCTGCTATCTTCTTGTGGAAAACCTGATATGAATAGACAAATCAGATCTCTGATTGCAAGTATTTATCAATTAATTATAAATTGCATACTCCAGGGGCAAGTGGGGGCATAAAGAAGTAAAGAACTGCTAACCTTATGCCACGGGTGTGCTTTTATTTGAGGAAACTTAAATTCAGTGTAATTTGGATTCATACACTTTATTTCTTCTCTAGTTGGTGTTCCCAAGATCTACAGTACACATAATTACACTCAGATTGAAGAACCAAAGCCAGCAGGAGCAACGCTCAAGAAAAAGTATATATTCAAGCAAAAGGATAAAAAATACGAGAAATTTTACCTTAATGATCTCTACCAACTGATCAACCCCACTCTCTCCAGGAAACATTGGCTGCAAAGCATAACACAACGTAGTTAGTGGTTGCCGGGAAGGAGTTATATTCAAGAAAAAGACATTGGAAAACTGGTATTAAGTTCATTGTATGTTACTTCTTTCAGTATTTGAGTGCAACAGCAGTATTAAATTGCAAATATTACCCAAAGAATGAAAAACCAATTCAGAATTCTCACACTGAACTTCATGGAAATATAATTTTTAAAAAACAAAATTGAAATTTCCTGTACATATGAGATGGAGAGAGAGAGAGACAGAGAGAGAGAGAGAGAGAGAGAGAGATTAATATATATTCTCACATGTCCTAGAAGAAGCTCAGCCATAACACAACCAGCAGACCAAATATCAATAGCAGTTGTGTATTCTGTTGCACCAAATATAAGCTCTGGAGCTCTGTAATACCGTGAGCATATGTATGATATGTTGGGTTCGCCAGGCACCTAAAGCCCAATAATATCACAAGCTCAGGCACAAACTATTGTACGACTTTCAAATTGATAAGGAAAAACAAAAGAAACATACCAACATCTTTGCACTCCCAAAATCACATATCTTTAATTGATGACACTGGGGATTAACCTGTAACATGCAATCACGTGTCAATTTAATACACTTTGGTATTATAGAAAGAGATCCAAGCAATATCAGAAAACCATTATTAAAATCTACAACGAGCAGATCAAATTACTCAGTCTTTCCACAATGTGAATGAGAATAACAAATTAAACAGCATGTGGCGCAGTTTACTCTGTCCCTAGCTATTCTTCCAAACAATAACATAGGAGTTCTATAATTTCCAAAGGTTTGCCCCCAGGCAATATTTAAATGAGGTTTAGCATGCATATTCATTGATCAATTGATTCAATTAATGGTATCAAGCATGACACTTAGAATGAAATTTTTTTCTCGTGTTTGCAAGAAATATATAAAATACAGTAAACAAATAGGAAATTTGAAAGAAAAATAAAAAATCTTACCAATAGATTCTGGGGTTTGATGTCCCGATGACAGACTCCAATCACATGATGCAAATAATTTAAACCCCGGCATATCTGCGAGATTTTTAGCATGATCAATCAATAACATCAGAAAAGTAATAAGCTCAAAGCAAATAACCAAATACTATAAGCACGATTAAGGAAATTCATAACCAAAATTGAATAAAAAAAGGTTACTTAATAAATTCAATACCTGGTACGTATATAGTTGCACATAAATGATAGGCATATGTTGGTGCATTCTGATATAGTGCTTGGAAACTCTGTAGACAGTTTCAGGCACATACTCCAAAACTAGGTTAAGGTACAACTCATCTTTCTCGGCTGCTGAATAGAAACAGTGCTTTAGTCTGAGAACATTGGTATGGTCAAGTATACGCATAACCTGCAGTTCCCTATTCTTATATCTCTTGTCTTGTAACACTTTTTTTATTGCTACTGATTCACCAGTTTCGATGCACTTGGCCTACAGTATATTCAAGGCAAGGTGGATAAGCAAAGAAAGTAACTTGACAAATACATAGAACGGTGAAGCAAGGGACCAATCCTTACTAGTGAAGAGATATTGGACCAATACCTGATAAACAACACCGAAAGAACCAGTGCCAACCACACGTTCTGCCATGTACGAGATTGTCTGAGCCAGGAGAAAATAAAGTTAACAAATGCAAAAATGTTTCATAGAAAGCCATTAACACAAGTAATTATATATTTGTGACAGCAATGTAAAAACCAAATATGTCACAGTTACAATCCTTTTTCCAATAGTAAGCGTAAAGCACTAGACAGTTACAAACATAGTAGGAAAGTTTGTCCACAATACCAACTAGGAAAATTTTACAATAAACAATCTTGTTTCAATATTCAAACTAACAAAATATATCAAAACTTCAGAAGTGATATTCTTTCACCTTGTACCCCTTTTAAAACATATAACAGGTAGTGTAATACATAAATAATAAATTTAAGAAAAGGGATTCTCAGAATCTAATTCCATGAAATAAGATTTACAAATGGGGCAGTAAAAGATCAATTAAGGAACTCGCGGAAACAATACCCGCTTTGGTTGTCCATCTCGACCACCAATAGCAGTAGTTATTAATTGACCTGTTTCTGTTCCATTACCATTTACAATAGTTGCTTCCATATCCTGCACAAGCAAATAATTTATCTAACTCAATGATTTCATTTAAAAAAGAAACAGCTTTACAAAAAGTAGTGACAACTTTGCAATGAATACAAAATACTCATAAATGTAGGGAACTATGACAGTAATGACTAACATAAACATTCAAAGTAAGAAAACAAGAAAAATGAATCACAGTGAATACCTTCTCATTGTTGTTTTTTCGTTTGTCGTCTCCAATTGTCATATCTTTTAATTCCTCTGGAAGTTTATCAAAACCTGACTTCTCAGTTCTAGTTGTAGGAACATTGGGATTAACACTTTCTGTCGATGCATCTCCATACTGCTCCTGATCATTGCCGCATTTCTCATTAAGATTTGTCTCCTCATTGACCTGTCCTTCTGTTTCTTGATCAAACTTAGGTCTTTTTATGGTAGAATCACCCACCTGAAAAGAAATGGTTTGAATTTAACTAATATATTAGGATGTCATGTGTTTTTACCAGACATGTAAAATGGGACAATCAAATTGAACTCCAAGGAAAACAACATTTTCCCAACTTGCCCACTAGTTAGGCTTATCATAGTTCTCGCCAAAACCAAATTATGAGTAATATGACAAAGGCCAACAAACCAACAAAAACTAATAGAATCATGTCAAAAACTCACAGCTTTTTCCTTCATTAGCTTGACAATTGGTCGAATCCAAGACACAAATATATAAATAAAACAACAACAAGGGACACAAAAATGGTCAGATTAGACACCGTTTTAAATCAAACAAATCGATATCTCAAAATCAATATAAAAGAACAAAATCAACAAAAAATAAAATAAAAATCACAATCACCTAAGAAAAAGGGAAATCATTCACAACTGTAATAAATCACATCAGCAAAGGCTGCTAAACCAAATTCGTAACCATTTTATAAAAAAATCAAGGAAAAAAAATGTTATGCACAACAAGTATAACTCCGCACAACCCAAATCAATGAACTTGTTCATTTCTTGGTCAAAATTTAGTTTTTCAATTTTGCATACAACATCCAAATGGAAAACGACCTTCCTCCGAAAACAACAAAAATTAAAACTTTTTGATAGGGGAAGAAAAAGAAAAGGATGTTATGCTTACAGGATCTGATGAAATGGAAGTCCTCCCAGAAGCAATGCTTTTCAACCTTCGCATCATATTCATTGTTATAGATTCTTCCAACCCCAACAACTCAACTCAATCCACAACCTAAGTACCCTCGAATCCAAACAATTTTTGTTTTTTGTCAAAAAGAAATAAAGTGCAAAACACAAAGAAGAGCAAGAGAGAGAAAATCTTCTCTCTCTTCTCCTACACCAGCTTCCTGCAAATACAAAACAATCAAGAAAATGGAAGCGAAAATGGAGCCAAACAACACAGATCTTATGAACCCACTTTCTCAAAATTGGGTGCCAGGTGGAATTTTCCCTTTTTTTCTAACAATTAATTAATCAATTTTTCAATTTTCTATGGTCAAACTTCCATCAATTCCAATCATTCCTGCTTCAAAGTTTGTACCTCGGTCAAACGTGAAATTTGGGCCGTCAATCAGTCGTTGATGGAGATTGGACCATCACGATCCTCTAGTTTTGACAAGAAAGTTGGTGTTTGATGGTTGCAGTTACGATAAAGCCCTTAATTTTAGGGTTTAATAACAGAAAAGGGATTCTCAAACAGCTATGTATGAGGTATAAACGGAATATTTGGAGGAATTGACGTGTTTTTTCTATGAATCATGCGACATTTTAGGACAACACAGGACAATCTTGAAAAGCAAAACAATTTTAGTTGAAAAAAGCTATTTTGGAAAAAATTATTAATTTTAGTATGAAATTAATTTTTTTAACATTATTTTTTATGAATTATTTCTATGTAAATGATGATATACCATTTTGTTATTTTGGAAAAATTTATTAATTTTATATGAATTATTTCTATGTAAATGATATACCATTTTGTTATGTAAAAAATTAATAATGGTATTTTCTAATTAATGAACTAATAACATATATTTTCTTATATTTCCTTTTCTATTAAGTAAAGTGAGAATAACTTAAATTTTCTATGTGCAAATTGTTTTTTACTTTTCTTTTGAAAGAAAGTCTAAATAAGGTTAATGATATATAACAAATTCTCTTAAATATTTTTTGCATCATTTTATTATTTATAAAACTGTAAGAAATAAATAAATGTAATAGAATTATCCGGCACCCAGAAACAGTATTTATTTTATTTAAGACATATAAAAATATAATTATGTCAACCACTAAAAGGAACCCACCAAAGGGAACCACTAAAAGGAACCCACCAAAGGGAACCACCAAAAGAAAACGCACCAAATTGCACAGCGGAACAAAACTTCTGGGTTGAATCACAAATAGTGTCAAGACAAATTTTATTACCTTACACAACTCTAATCACAAAGCTAGCTCTGGATACCATGTTAGAACATTAAGACAAAAACAAGCATATTATAATAAGACATGGTTCTCTTTGGGTTTTCCTTTTGGTAGTTCACTTTTGGTGGTTCCCTTTGGGGGTTCCTTTTGGTAGTTCTCTTTTGATGGTAAGGGAACCACCAAGAGAACCACCAAGAGAAGAACCACCAAGAGAAGAACCACCAAGAGAAGAACCACCAAGAGAAGAACCACCAAGAGAAGAACCACCAAGAGAAGAACCACCAAGAGAAGAACCACCAAAAGAGAACTACCAAAAGAGAACTACTAAAAGGAACCCCCAAAGGGAACCACCAAAGGGAACCACCAAAAGGAACCCTCAAAGGAACCACCAAAAGAAACCACCAAAAGGAATTCCCAAAGGGAACCACCAAAAGAGAACTACCAAAAGGAACCATCAAAGGGAACCCACCAAAGAGAACCACCAAAAGAAACCCACCAAAGAGAACCACCAAAAGGAACCCACCAAAAGGAACCCACCAAAGGGAACCACTAAAAGGAACCCACCAAAGGAAACCACTAAAAAGAACCATTAAAAGGAACCACCAAAAGAAACCTCAAAGGAAACCACCAAATGAAACCATCAAAAAGAACCACCAAAAGAAAACGCACCAAATTGCACAGCGGAACAAAACTTCTGGGTTGAATAAGACAAATTTTATTGTCTTACACAACTCTAATCACAAACCTTGCTCTGGATACCATGTTCACCGCACCAACATACACACCCCAGATATAACAGCAGTGCAAACAGAAGCCCTTATCAAAAGAAGACCCTCTTTCCACAAAGGTGTCAAATAACTAACCAAAGTCTCACTCCTAAAATAAGGTTCCCTGGCACATTCTAACCTCGACCCACTTCTCAAAATCAGATCTTTTCCCAATAACCCCACGTTTTGCCCGGAAAAAGATGAAAACCGTAACGCTTGGCTTATCAACCGACACCGTTTTGGGGACACGCAGCATGTGCAACTGCAACGACCCTTCTGCGGCAACTTCCTTCTGTCCAAATGAAAAGGGTTCCTCTTGCTGGTGCCACTTTCCAAAGAGCCATGAAGACTTGTTCCCATAAACAAGGCGTGGTTTTTCAGACAGTATTTATATTTATTTTATTTAATACTTCATATTAGTAACATAATATGCCAAAAAAAAAATCTTATCCATACATAAATTTAACAGAATGTTTAAGATAAAAAAATTTAAAAAAAAAATCTTTACATTTTAATCACTTCTTCAGTTGACAAAATTAGGTAATAAAATGAGAAAGAAAGCATTAAAAAATGTTTTTGTTGGTATGTCCAGTTCTTGTATGTTTTTAGAAAGAATTTCAAGATGATACAAAAATGGTGAGGGTAATCTTCATACTTGCTGTTTAAGTATATTTTTTGTATTCTCTCCCTAATTTTAGCAAATATTCTTTAACCTAATTTCTTTAAGTAGTTTACACTTTTTCATAATAAGAAAAAGAAAAATACAACTATTTTCTTTATGTATTTATAAGAATAATACAGAAATAGTTACTCTAAGTTAATGTTTTTTAATAAAAAATCAACATCTTTTCAAGATTCAACAATTTATTAATCTCAATTATATGAAACTTTTTAGTAGTTTTCCAAAAGAGATGGCTTAGTTTTCAAAATTAAGTCTCTCACTAGAGTATACAATAAATATGCTTGAAAATAATGCAGCAATTAAATAGTAGCAGAAGAATACCTTAATGTTGTTTGAAGTACTTTCATCAATATTGAATGTTCTATCCTATTTGTACCAGTTACCTTCAATAAGAAAATTTCTTCTATATGTACTTTTAGTCTTTACTAATTTTACATTTAAAGTATATGAATCTTGTTGTATTTCAGATTACCAGAGTTAATTTCTATCCCTTTTTCATCCATGTCATAAGAATGGCTTTAATTAAAAAGATATATTATCATATCTATTTTTGTATTAAACACATTTAAGACCACTACATTTTTTATAGATTGCTCTGAAACTTTGTTTCATATAATCAATCACTAAGGGGTGTTACTTGATCCTCTAACAAAAGAGTCTTTGACTTTCTTTTACTAAATTTATATAAACAAAATGACCTTTCAAATTGTAGCCAGATACAATCTTAAGACTTTCCAGAATGACTTTTCATATTAAGAGTGTTTATCTTTCAAATAATTTATATGTAGTGTGTTGTTGTTAGCACGTATTAGCATTCAACAATTTGGCAACTTTATTATTCTGCAAACTAAGAAAACAACAAATTTTCCAATTACTAAATATGGTAGTTTAAACCTTCTAACTTTCCTGCATAATAAACTAGTTTTCTGAATTATTTTTTTCCCCTGTCCTCTTATATAAAGCTTATTTTGACCTTATTTCTAATTGATGTAAAATCTTCAACACACTTTCTTTATGTCTGATAAAAGTGATCCGATATCGGCTTGAAAAATTTTAGAAGTGATCCGATAATGATTCGAAAATCTTACTAGGATTGACTCTAATACCATATTAGTAATATTAGTACCAATATTAATAATAGATTAAAGTCTAACTCAACCTCATAAAACCGGCTCGATGAGGTGAGGTTTGCACCACTATATAAAACTTACTTTAGTCTTATCTCTAATCGATGTAAAATCTCCGAAAGCATCCAAATTTAAGTTCTTTTCAATGGCCAAGATTCTGCCTATTGATGAGCAATCTCAATCTGCTTTATAATGAGTTTATTTATCAATCACCCAATTTTCTTTGTCCAAACAAATATACCCCATGTTTTATGCTGATATTTGACACTTCTTAGGATAAAGTTTGTCTATGCAAGATCTTTAATTCTGCATGTGTGGCCAAAGAAATTGACTCTTCTCTTTAAAATTCTGTGCTTCTTGCTTTACTGAGGAGATGGTTCAGACAATGCAACAATCTCATTTAGTTCCTTCTGACATCAAGAAACCTAAAAATCATTGCAAGTCTAGCTAGTTCTTGATAGATGGTTGTGTAAAGCTCTTCTGCTAATGATTTCAGGACATATAGGTGCATCTACCTCCACTATCTATCATACAAGTTTGACCATCCTTGGTGTGATAGTATTAACAATAACACAACAAAATGGTGATGGTGACCATGGTATAGGAATAACCATTATGGTGATAAAAATTGTGAAACCGACAATAGCCACAGTAGTAAGAGTGATTGCAATGTATGTAAGTTCAATAATTATGACTCCTAGAAATTAGTAGTGGTTAGTTTTAAAAAATTACTTAAAAAGGAATACAAAGAGTGCACTTTTGCTCCTATTCTCATGATTGCAAATTACAGATTGGTTGGGTTTCTGAGTGTTGTCACAGACAATGTTACCTTTGTTTGTGTTTCTGAGCAATTGGGTCAAGCAGGTTAGGATTTGTCTTGTTACAAAGTAAAACATGAATAATGGGTTATTGGGTTAGAACAAATTAGTGGGCCATATGGATCATGTACTGAGTAAGGTTATAAGTTTTGAATAGGATGATGGGTTATGGGCTAGCTATATGAAAAACTATATGTTGTAGCCTTCTAGGTCTAGCTATTTCTTGATTGAATTACAACTTAAATTCAAATTATGACTTTTGTGTTTTATAATGAAATAAAAACAATAATGAAGTAAATTAAATTGGTTATAAAAATTAAAAGAGAAAGAAAAAGTTTGGGTAAAATTGGAGGTTAACACTTGCAGAGTAGGATATGATCAATATTCCATCTAATATTGACAAATTATTTGGCTATTTCCTATATCTACAACTTGATCCAAATATTCAGGGAGAAAGGGATCTTGGAAAACCATTCCCATGATCAGAAGAAAAAGCTTTCAAAGGGAAGATAGTAACTTGTGTAAGTAATAATAGTGTTTTGTACTGGTGTGTATGTTGCTTTTGTAGTGTTGTGGAAACTAGTGACAATTGTGTTATTTGTCCCTATAGAATGAGGCTGATATAGAAGTGTCCTAGCATTTGACCAACCACAAGAAAGCCATGTGCCTCATCTAACTCCTCATCAGGGTACACATACAAGGAAAACCAAGCTCAAGAATTTTAGGATCTGCTTTTGCTCAGTTGAAAACAAGACACATAACTTAGATGAAGTTAATAATGCCAATTGAACCATTCAGTGATGGTATATTTGGAGCCAATACAAGATATTTTCTGCTCTTAAATTAGTTCTGGTCCATGGAACAGAAGCATGGCACAGTAAGATGACAAACCAATTAAATTGATCTTTTCTACTTCTTCCGAAACATATATACCTTGTGCCTTTATTTTATTACACATTGCAATAGCATCTGATCGCAATGTTCACAAGACAGAATGATAAGAAAAACAAAATCCCATGCAAGTATGCATGCTGCATATAGAACCCAATTGAGGCAATGCAAATTGTAACCCATGGTTCCTGGAGAATTCTTTTCTAATTTTTCTAAGAAATATTGCACATATTTGCTTTTTCTTTTGAAAATTTGTGATTGGATAACATAATAAAATTGTTATACTTCGTCAATACATGAACTTTAAACTTCTATGTATTTATAAACCTTACCTGAATTGCAACCTCATGACAACATTCAACAGACACAAATCTGTGACATGAATCTTCGAGTTGAGCATTTTTATTTGTCCCAAGGTATATATATATATATGTGTATATATATGAAGGTATATGAGATATGTGGTTAAACTTCAGATTGACCAAAAAAGTAAGCTAAACGAATCAGTTTTAAGACCAAAGTGTACTTAACAAAATAAAACTCTTTGATCTAAAATGTTTAAAAAAACAAACTGAGATGAACTATGGCAAGTTTTTCAAACAGATTCTGTAGCAGGGTTTCATAATTACTCTTGCAATTTACATGAGATATGCACGTCATAAATTGTGTTACATAAAAGTGATGTATGCATAAATATGATGGTCTTTATGTTGGAACATTAACAGTAATGAGATATAGACATCAAAAGCTGCATGCAACTTGCCACAGATATAGAGACACCTTTTATGTAATGATCTGTCTGAAGTAAGTTGTTAACATTGATCGAATTCTGGTTGTGCTAACCACAGAATATTCTCTCTAAGATGTTGTACTCTTGACTCGGTTGAAAAGTTTAAAATTTGGGACCAAAATAAATAAGATTAGAATATATAAATTAAATGTAATAGTTCTGCTAATATTATTCTATGTAGATAGATTTGAATATTTAATGATGTTTAAAGATAAATTATTGATTATTTTCTTAGTTGATGACTTTTTGTGATATTAAAATACTTTTCTACTTTATTGATAACACTTCTTAAATTACTTTCTTTTACCATTTTTCTTGATTTAATGCTTTATTTTGAATAAAAATTCTGTAATAATAAGTTATTTTCTAACAAAAAATTGTATAAAATATATATAAAAAAAAATCAATGAACTTTCTTAAAGTTTAACAAATTAATAATATTTTTAACCAAAAATTGCATAAAAAATTCTTTGTACAAAAGAAAATTCGGAATTCAAGTTGTGTTCATATTGAGATAATTTGTAAATGTAAAAAAATCATTAATTTGAAAAATATAATTATTTTTTATGCCTTTTATATCTTCATCATAAAAATAATTTGAAAATGTAAAAAAATATAATTTTATATTATAAAAAGATAATTAACTAATGAAATAGGTAATGAAAAAACGATTATTCAGCGGAAGGATAAAAGGATATTTTCGATAATACTCTTTATGATTTTTTTTCCCTTTTAAATCAGAAAAATTTAAATTTAATAAATTAAACAAAAGAGTGATAATATTTTTAAAATTTTAAAAATTAAATTATTCGTTTAATGTAATAAAATAAAATTAATATTATATATGTTTACCTTTTAGAATACTTCTATATAAAAAAAAATATCTACTCATGCAATATTAATATATTCTTTATTCTTGTGTCGGCAGCTACATTAATCAAATTGCTAAAAATTGCAGAATTTGGTTGAATTCAAATTTTGAATATCAAAAACTAAGTAAGAATAGGTTTCCTTCAAACATTCAACGTTGACCAATTAATTTTGAAGTGTTAAACTTTCACAAAACTTTTATATTTCTTTATTTATCATATTAAATCTTTGAGACATTTAATTTTTACTTTATCAATCATATTCTTATTTTTACTTAATATTTACACATGTATCATGAATTAAAGATAGAAAAAAAATATATGAAGAGTAATAAATGATAAGAAAAACGACTAAAAAATAGATAAAAAAGTAACAACTTCATTAGAATCAGAATATTAATTAATATCTTCACGTAAGAAACTTTTGGAACTCAAAATGAATACAAAATTTCATAATTTATTGGTAATTTATTGAATTCATAATTTATAAGTAGTTATTGAATAATAGTGAGAAATTAATTGATTTTTAAGAAGGTATTTGATCATGATCACAATGTAAAAGTAAATTATTTAAAATTAATTAATTTTAGCACTAATATTACTCCTGAAAAGTTCAAACTTACACCATCAAGATACTCACGAAAATCTGTTAAAAAAAAAGGATGAACCAGAAAATAATTTATCTGGAGATTTGTTCTTAACATAATAAATGTCTCTTTTATATCTATATACATATATTAAAGAGTAACACTTAATAAAATTTATTTTTTTATTGGTTTTGTGTTAAAGATATTACTTACCTGTTAAATATTTTGATATTATTTGGACAATCATGTATATTTAATTTTAACTTATAGTTTCAATACTGAATCACATCTCAGAAATTATTATTATCTTTCGTTAATTCAAAATCTCTCAAAACTTCTTATAGTAACTCACCTTATACTAACTTTTCATGGGTAATTCTCGTTTTTGATACCTTCAACATTTTTTTGTCACTTTTAAATCTAAAATCCTATAAGATTTTAATAAAAAATTAAAATATTTTGAATGTAAAAAATAAAAAATTTATAAAATTAAAATTACTTACTTTTTATTTATAAAATTTTAAAACTAACTAAGCATATTTTATTTTAATAAAAAAATTACATTGTTACAGCCTCATAATAATTCAATAATAAATTAAATTAAAAAATATTTCTCTTTATCATAATAAACATCTAGCTTTTAATCAAGATTCTTATTAAATTGATAATTGAATCAAATAATAAAAATATAATACAACAAAAACAGTCACTTATATTAAAACTTAAAATTTCATGAAAAGACAAAATGAGTATCAGACATATATATATTATCCAGCATAAAAAAAAAACATAGGATAAAATGAGTCTTAGGTACATATATATTATATTAAGAATAATGTGTAATTGAAGAAAAGATTGTTTATGTATTGAGTTATTTACTAGCGATATAGGTAGAATATTCAACGGAGCACCTAGACATGCCATCACAATAAATTGGTAAAGCTTTCAAGGTGTAGTTGTAGGACAATCCCATCAAGGTCACTTCATGCCACATTTTTTACATTTTTATCACATCATTATTGCATAATTCGTGTAAACCTTATCCCATTCAACTAATTTTATCATAATTAATTAAATTTAAAATTTATTTCTAATATTTAATAAAAATTTATTTTAATAAAATTTTTAAGTAAGTTGAATTACTCATTATCAATTATTATTAAATTATTTATAAATTTTTAATTTTAAATTTAAATTTGGAAGAATTTAAAGAATCTCAATATAAAAAGAATGTATTAAAGATATGATGTGATCTAAAGATAATGTCAAATTAGAATATATGAATAAATATAAATTTTATATCATTATCAAGTTAGGATATATAAATAAATATAAACCTCACCTCAAACCTCACTATCTCATTTTAGACAATTTTATGAAAATAATTTACCATAACCTATTTATATTTAAGTCGAATCCACTAAATATAAATATAAATATTTTCTTATGTATAAAAGAAATTGAATGTAGATGTATAGTTTTGAATTGGAGGATAGATAGTAAGATAGGGCGTGGGTTCCAATAACCCCTCAGATGTAGTTGTCCAATTCCATCTAATACCTCCAAAACTTGCCATCATTATCTTAATGTATAATAATAATAACAACAACAATAATATTTCTTCAAGCCATGGAACCCACCACTATGTGTTCCAACGAAGGTGGCTGTGAAAGCCAACAAAACACAACAAGCTTCACGATCCAACCCTCGAGGCTTTTCACGAACCATGAGTAACTTGTGTACTACGTGGTAAGAAAAAAAACAGGACCATAAGATAATGTCCTAAACTAGAACCGCCAACACCCATTCCCTCTTTCGGATACCCTTTCATTTTCTTGACTTTATTACCTTCATCATCATCAACAACTCAAGTAGTATTGGGATTTGAGAGATCGATTCAATCCTCTGATCCTCACTCACGTGTACTTTTTTATGTCTCTGTGTGCATGCATGAGACTCACAGTGGCAAAGAGAGAGAAACATGCATACAAGAATTATTAGCTACTTGAAAGAAAATATGTGCAATGCTGGGGCCAGTGTTCATTGGTTGGTTTATGAATTTTGTGTTGTGAATTCAAAAGTGGGACCTTCAGTTTCAATAAATGAGGAATACAAAAATGGCTTGCTACTCATTTGGAGGTTCACCATTCCTCTCATCTATTCACACTGAGTCCTGTTATACTCCTTTTTGTATACATGCATACTGTACAACTTTTTCAAAAAATCTGCATATTTTTAGTATTCAATGATACGAAATACTCACCAGTTTTATCATTTTAAAAAAGAAAATCCTTAATCTTTTGATTCACACAGAGAGAGATATGAAATGAGGTGTTGGTGATGGGCTGTTTAAAGTCGAAAAAGCACATCTTTAGGGTTTTGTTGGGAAGGGCTCCACAAGGGTTGGTCCACATATGAGTAATTGGGAGTCTGTGTGAACAGGGTCATGGTGAATTGTCTGCAATAATATTGGCAATTTGGATGAAGTGTAAGACATTGATTGAGAGATAAGTGGTAACACATGGCATATTTTTCAATGAAGAACAATTGATTGAAGAAGAAAGTTATACTTGTTTACTAGTTGGTACACTGGAATTGGCCAAAAGAGCTTTTTTACCCACACATTCATGGTGACTGGTAAGGATCCGCATGTCTTTTATTCACATTATTTGGAAATATGAAGTGTAATTATCAGCTAAGATAGGACTTGTGATTTTTTAAGCAATGGTCACTTTCCCAGTTACAAAATCACTTTATAATCTTCCAAACCTGACACTATTCTCAACAGTAACAAGTTCATATCAGTAATGGAATCATCCTCTTAGCAGTAACATATCCAGATCTAACATATCACTTAACTTTTAACTTCTACGACTCTTCTTCCTTTATTTCTTTTTGGCCACACTCATATTAAAACTCCTTGCTTTTCAATATACATTTCTATCTCGTTTCAACAGCAACATATTCAGTTCAGTATTTACAAGTTGATGAAGTTGCAGAACATCCTTTTAATGTTAGTATTTTCGAATTTGAGACTGCAAGATTGTGTTAATAATTTCTTATTCGAATAATAATTATCTGATTTTAGTGATGTGATTACATGTTTAAATCTGTACCATGATAAAGGATGTCTAAATTATTATTATTATTGTTTATATCACTCTTTTTTTCACATTTTAATGTTGAAATACGAAAATATAATCAACTATTATTATTTGTTGACATTATAAATTATGATATGTTTGGGTGACAAGCCAACTTTAAACCTGATTAGTTTTCCAGAACCCTATTCAAAAGCTAAATAGAGTTAGTAATAGTATTAATTTCACATTCATCCCGATCAGATCCTCTGCAGCAATTTTGGTGTACAGTCATTTGCAGTCAAATCCAAACCGTTGATTAATTAATACGAAATAGTTTGAAAAAGAGAGAATACAGTAAATGCTTCAGATTTTAGCTGCAAAAACATCTAATTCCACCACATTCTTTCTGTGGTTCTCCAAGGACAAGAACAAAATATAAACCCTATTATTTCAAACATATAAATCATACTCTTTCAAACACATAAACTCTCAAAACCCATTAAAAAATAGAAAAATTTATATTCTATTTATATATTATATTTAAATTTCATGATTTAATTTTTTTTTAATATTTTCTCCCATTAAACAATAATCATCTCTAATCTCAATAATTTTATTCATAGTCAGAATTTCTTATTTATAATATATTAATAAATAATCTAATTTAAATTCAATAATTTTATTAATTAAATTTTAATATTATATTACAAAATAATTATAATATATAATTTATTATTTAAAAGATAAAGTTTAAGTTTATTTTTATATTATAATTAAATTTTATTTTTAATTATAATATTTTTTCAATAAATTTATAAATAAGAATTTAATTAACGCAAATCAAATTTCCATAATATATTTTCTTTTGGAAAAGAGTTTCATAAAATCATTAAAATTTTATGAATATATTTTTTATGTAAGTGAAGGTATTTTCTTTAATAATATTAAAATTATTAAAAAAAAAAGTGATGTGAGAGAGAGATAATGGAGGTGTGAGAGAGTAATTGGGTGACGTAAGCATGCAATGCATTAAATGATGGGAACGCTTCTCCCAACACCTTCTGCTCCCTCATTTATTGCAATCACACGCTCACCACCAACCACCTCCATTCCATCCACTCTTTTTTTTTTATCATTTTCTTCTTCTTTTTTTTATCAAATTCAACTTTTTTTTATCTTTAATATCTCATCTAATTCTTTAAAATACTCAAAGTATAGAAATATTTTAGTTTCAAAGAGTAAAAATAAAGTATTTTAAAAAAATAGAGATGAAAGGTATTATTTTGAAAATAAAAAAGTAAAAAGATTAGAAATAGTGATAATTTGATGATTGATTTTATTAGTATTATATGGTTAGAAATAGAATTTCTGAAATGATGGATACTGATCCTGAAGCAGAGATATTTATTATTGATGGATACACATAACACAAGTCATGTGTTCATATTTACAGATATCAAGTTCCCTTCATTTGTCAACCAGAGGAGGAGAAAGAAGAACGTTAAAATGTCACTTTTTCAATATAACTGTTCCAGAAAAAGACATGTCTCATGCTAATTAATATTTTTAATATTATATCAGTAAAAAATGTTTATATCAAACACCCATCATCATTTTTTATTTATTTATTAATACCTTTTAAATATTTCACAATTTTCTTTCCAAGTAATATTTATTTATGTTGAAAGTAATATAACTTTTCAACTATATTTTGAAACCAATATGTATCACTGTCTTATTTAATGGGTGTCTTAATTTTAGACTTTTAAATCTCATTGTACTTAGATTTAATGTTAATTATAACTATAAATAATTAGGCTCCTCTAAATTTAAAAACAAATTAATTAAAATATTGATAGTTGACCTAATAATAAACTATTAATATACGAATCTAAACTAGCTCTATGCTATATCATACTTGGGTACTATTATAATAATAATATATTGTTGCTATATTTATTTTTAGTCTTTTAAATTCAAAATAATATTTATAATTTGATTAAATCATGTTTTAGTATTTTTTTTTCTAAACTTTTTCAATCCAAATGTAGTAAGAATAAATATTTTGAAAACTTAATTCAACATTTGTTCACTCAATTGTAATTATTTTATAAATTCTATCCTTGAATTTTTCACAATTTTATTATTATAATTTTATATATCTTTTACCAATTTATAAATTACGTAACAACATATTTACGTGCTAAAAAAAGTTTTTAAAAATTGAAATAATATTGTTTTAGTATATATCATCGAACGGATCAATAAAATGTTTTGTAAGTTGTAGAATACAATGTAGAAAAATTGAATATAAAATTTACAAAATTGTCATAGTTTATTGATAAAATGTGTTTTTAAAAATACATGAACTGAAAATATATATTTTAAATTTAAAGTAAAAAAAAACTAATTTCAAATTAAAAAAATATATATATTTTTTTTATGGATGAAATTGTTATTACTTTATGTTATGTCTTATATGAAAATTTTTGTCATTATTATTAAATATGTAGTAATTATAACATAACTTTCAAGCATTTATCAAACAAAAGAAGGACAAATTGGATACTAAAATTGAGATCGAAAAAAAGTGTTTGTACGATCTAAATTGTCAAAAAATGAAAACAAATTATTGATTTGATGATATGCAACAAACTACTACATCCAATTCTAGCAAACTCTCAAGTCAATACAAATAAAAATGATAACTTTTAATAAATATGCCTAAACCAGAAACACAATTTTGTTCCTTTTCCTTCTTCTCACGTTTCTTTTCTCTTCTTTTTTTTTTTCTTCTGCTACTAGTAGTGACAAGGGGTCGACCCGAGTCAATACCCGAACCACCACCCTTGCCTTGTGTTAAAGATCCTAACCCGACCCGATCGAGTCTCGGACCCTCATCACCTTGCAAGGAGTTTTTCCACCCACGCGCGGTTCGTTCTTGACTCAACACCCCCACCCCTCGCGTCCTTCACACGCGCCACCTATTGCACCTTTAACTACAACAAATCTTAACTAATCTCCAAAACAAAACAATAATAATAACTAATAGTAATAATAATAAACAAGTCACAGTGAAATTCAACTCTCGCTGTGAACCGCTGCTTTTATCTTCTGCACGGTGCAGGAGATGAGGTTGTTCACAGTCTCCACCGACTCCACCGTCAGCTTCGCCGTCGGGAGGCTGTTCACCAGAATCTGAAACGCCACCGTCAGAAGACACCCACTCGCTCTCTTCTGCGACGCGCCGCCGTGATCCTCTCCGCCGGCGATGGATCCGTCCGGCACGATGGCGAACCCAGACGGAAGAAGCGCGACGTAGGCAGAGTCGCCGCCGTTCATGACGACGTGCATGGCGGGAATGTCGACCGGCGCGTACACCACAAGCGAGCCGGACGCGTCGGTGCAGGTCTCCTGCAAAATCAACATGCTGCTCTGGTTGGCATTCATAGCCTGCAACAAGAAAAAAGAAAATAAAGAAAAAGAAAAAAAGAAAAAAAAGAAGAAAAAGAAAAATCCAATTTTAGGTGTTGTCGCTTTCGTTAAGTTCAGTGGGGGTAGTCAAAGCCCGGTACCACCTTTTCACCGAATTTAAAAAAAAAATTAGGGCAAAATAATGAGGTCAGAAGAGAGGAAAATAGAAAGTTGACTAAAGTCCTGAATTTTGACTTTTTATAAAAGTTTACTGAAACAAACACTGCCCTATTTCTGGTGCCAATTGTCTTCATAGATACTTCCAAAATTTCCAACCCTGTCCTTCTCAATTTCACCTTTTTTATCCCCACACTCCGCGACAATTCCACATTGACGTTTCCTCTTCTCGTGCACATTTTCGTCACACAACAAAACAAATCAACAATGGTTAAAACTAACCCTCACACCACTTTCCATAACCCATCTCACGTATTCCAAGCTTCAAACTTTCTCTTTCTCTTTCTCTTTCTCTATCATCTTATTACCATTACCCATTCCCTATTCTCTATATGCATATGCAAATTAACCCTATAACCTATATTATGTTCATTCATCATAAGGGTAATGTGCATTTTATGTATACATACACTGGCTCTAAGGAGGGAGACACAGTTAGCATGGTCTTGTCCCTTCGCAATGTGAGCCATCTCTTGCATGGGTCCACCGTTCGACAGGATGTCCCACTCGCTCCGCAGCCTCTCGTCTCGCAGGAAGTCAAACAGTCTCTGCGGCGACACCGGCAGCCACACCGACGTGGCCGCGCTCAGGACTATACCCGGCGGCTCCCCCGGGTCATCCACGCTCTTCCGAGTCATCACCCTCACGTCCTCCCCCACGTTCCCCGCGGTCAGCTTGTTCCACTTGTGCACCGTGGAGGCACAAACCCCAGCACAGAAATTGTTCGTCATGCGCTGTGCTAGCTTCAGCATGCTCCTCCTTCCTCCTGAGCTTATTGCTGCAACACCCAAATCATATAAATTAGTAAATTCGTCACATAATGTGATATCAAGCCAAGACTAATCTTAGTATTACAAATAAAATCATATTTACATGGTCAAGATTGAAAGATAAATGTTATTAAATGTACATGTCACCACTCAGAACTAAATGACCTGAATGTTCTCTAGAGGGAACTGCCGAGGACATTAGAATGGCTAAGCACTCGCATTGGCGTTGAAGGGTGGCAACCCAACGTTGTGCGCCAAACCCCATGCCTGAGCTCAACAAGGGTCTGTACAGCTGGTGAACTAGGCTTTCATCGTATTCTGCATGTTCCACCCATGTCACCTGTGTGTAATTCAAACAGTGTTATATACATACACACTCATACACATCATTGTTTTTGTTTAATTAACTCATAATTAACTAGTTTAGTTATCATGCTACAAAGTGGACAGATTAATATGTAGTTAAGTTACTGATTATAATGTGACACGAAAACACTTGGGGTGGTTGATTATCAAAATGGCAATTATATTAGTCTTAAGATTTTGGTTTAAGCTGTGATTAGGGGCTAGGATGGTGAATTTTGGGGG
Organism: Macrotyloma uniflorum; assembly: GCA_016859785.1. Taxonomy (NCBI): domain Eukaryota; kingdom Viridiplantae; phylum Streptophyta; class Magnoliopsida; order Fabales; family Fabaceae; genus Macrotyloma; species Macrotyloma uniflorum. The sequence continues at coordinate 4,677,199 of BDMB01000008.1, read as the reverse complement.
GTTAAAAGAAGAAGGTGACGAATAGAAGCATGTGGAAAGGAAATCTTGGAATTTCAAAGAGAGACAAGGTATCTGTGGAGGTTGGAGGAAGTACATAAAATATAAGATAAGGTACTAGGATAAAGTCACCCGGGATTTGGAGTGGCTACTACTACGTGCAGTGTAAAGGAGCATCGAGATTTGTTACGACAGTGTGGTGAACTCATCCCAAACACTCAAAAGAAACAGACAAAATGTTCAGTCTTTGATCTTGACTCAAAGGGTCCGCATTGAATATTTTTATATAACAGACCTATGGACTATAGGGCTGGAACCAGGTCACGCATAGTCTAGAAAATTAAATAATGCTTAGGGAATGACAAATGTAGCATAAAAGAGTGGAATAGAAACATCATATGAATTGTTTATGGAATAAAAAAGTAGGTGAAAAATTGCAACGCAAATTGCTCAAAGAGGGATATCTAATTAATGTGTTCGTGCTACAAAAATTTAAGAGATAGAGACTTCCATGAATAAATTAATGGGATAACCTAGATTTGTGCAACATGGTGCATTACTCAATTAGTTTATGAGATCAAAATCAGTTGTTGAAAACTGAAGATTGGAATATAATTGAGACAAAGGGAAGCATCCTTTCTCAGGGTGCAAATTCTTTGAGAGACTAAAAATATATATTGGAATCATCACTGACAGAGTGGTTCTATAGTGAGTAATCACTAAACAAGCTGGGTTACTTAGAACTAGAAGCTTTCCATGTAACTTGGAAAAGCAAAAGCCCCATGATTCCTTAGCCTGGTGTTTTGCCCCCACTTTTAAATAATGCATAATTAAGCTACCATGGTGCACTTACTTGCACCCACTTGGAAAAAATACAATAAATGTGATGAAAACATCAAAGCTGGTGAGATAGTACGGTTCAGTAGGTGGCCTATATATATATATTTAGAAAAGTATTAAGACACAAGCTTGGCAGAATGTACAAGTAAATCATTTTTACTGTCTTCAAAAAAGAGAAAATTGGGATGCTAAAAATGCCGTAAGAACATAAAACCAGCCATTAACTTAGAAAAATATTGATAATTAATTTTACCTTAGAGTAACCATTTGGCATATCTTGCACCACGCAACCAGAAGGAAGCCTCCTACAGTTCACAAAAGTGGGTGCACCAGAAGTTTCTCGGATGGTGTCTATGGACACATCCACCACTGCCCACAACCCCTCTGCGTGCTGCTTGCAAAAGCGTAGGAAATTGACCTCACGAACAGGAACCAAGGGCGAAAGGACTTGAAGTTCAGCATGCATCTGAGAACAAATTTTATGTGATTAAAAAATTCCCCCCGTTAATTTTTTGTTTTAAAAAGAATAGTGTAAGAAAACAATTTGAACTTACTAGCTGAAGAGCACCATTTCTAGTTCCATTTATTCCGTTAGATATAACTTCAGCGGTTGAGGTTCTGGCAATCATACAAGGGAACATCTCTGACCATCGATTCTGTCACAGCAAAAAGTAAATCAGTTCCATACACGCATTCAAAATTAAAAAGGACTAGCATCACTTTTCTTGTATAGTACTCTTTTTAATACTATTTATGTTAGAAATGAGACCCCATAAGAATATTAGAGATATTCATGTTAGTAACATTACTCTAGAAAAACATATCAACATAAAATGAGAAAATAACAAAAGCAAAGGAGCCAAGAATAATAAAAGGTATTAAGTTAGAGGGAGGAAAAGTTTGAGAAAAGTGTGAAGTTAGTTGAAAGGCTTACCGAGTCCATTAATGTTTCAACAAGAGCCAAGCTGTTTATGATGACCATGCCAGTTTGTCTAGAGGCCTCGGTGACAAAACCATTGGGTCTCAAACCAATGCAAGGAGTCATTGTCCTTGTGTACTCCTCATAGTTGAGAATTTCTCTTCCCCCTTCCAAACTCCTGACTCCCCAGTCTGAGCCATCTTCACCAACTCATCCATTGCAGCCAAAGCAAGTTCCAAAACAATCGACCTCTCCACTGATCTGTCAAAGACAGGAGTCACCACAGTTGATGTTGTTGTTGGTCTAGTTGAAGGTGACATCATGGCTAAGGGGCTTGATATCCCCACCCCAAAATCAGGCATTGTTGAAGGCACAGTGCTCAAACCTCCAAAACCATTGCTCCCAACCCCAAGCTCCAAACTTGAGTTTGGCAATGGAGGCCCAATTGAACTTGTTAAAGAAGAAATGGGGCGACCCAAAAACTTGCCAGCGAGTGCACAAACACGGTCTAGTTCATCCTTCAATCTAGCATTCTCAATCCTGAGATGCTGTTCTTCAAGCGAAATCTCACCAATCATTGCAGGACCTCCACAGTTTGAGCACATAGGATTCCTCATAGCTTCCCTCATAGACATGTTCTCCGCTCTAAGCTTGTCATTCTCTTGCCTTAGCAGCGAGTTCTCGTGCCGTTCCAATTGTGTCTAAACAACATAAAAACGATCCATGGTTCAGAACACCCCAAAGCAGGAAATTGTAAGATAAAATAACTTGAAAAAACGAAAAGCGTTGGTGTTACCTTCATTTGTGTTCTTCGATTTTGGAACCAAAACTTTACTTGCCTCGTTTCCAAATTCAGCCTTCTACTGAGTTCAAGCCTTTGCTTCTCATCCGGGTGAGGACACTCCTTGAAGAGCCTAAAACCCAGAAAACACAAAACAAAACAAAATCAAAACAACCCCTCCAAAAAAAAGTCGAAAAATTCAACATAAAAAAGAATGAAGCTTAAAAAAGATTAATCTTTTTAAATGAACAATCGTACGCTTCAAGTTCTTGAATTTGCTGAGGAGTGTGTCGGTGATAACGCTTTTTTCTTGGTGGGTTGTCGGCGGCATCAAAATCATCACCAGAAGCACCATCCATGTTATCACTGCCAGATCTACTTTCATGCTCCTCTTCCCGGTTTCTTCTCAACCCATTCTGCTCAAAATTCTCGGGCATTAATCTGTTCATATCCCCTTGTCCGTCGACATCACTTTGCTGCGTTTTTCCCAAAGAAAACAAGAAAAACAAAGTAAGAAAAAAAAAAAACCACCCAGAAAAATAAAAAAACTTGTGGGGAAGAAGCAGAGATAGAAAATGGTACGAATGATTCTCACAAGTGCAAGAGAAAGGCCAGGAGAGTTGAACATAGATTTGGCCAAAGTAGGAGTAGCTAAACGAGGCTGCGAGATTGCACCAGAGGGCATTATATCGTTGCTGTGGTTGGAACCGTTGCTGTAAGGAATATCTGACACGATCCTACCTCCTCCACCACTTTGCTTGGCCTCAAGAAACCCCCCAAAACTCATCAAAGTAGCCACTTTTGCTTCTCTTTTTCTCTTACTCTCTTTTCTTTCGCCAATCAAACAAGCACACCCCACAGAAACTGCTACTACTCAAAACCCCCTTGAAAAACACAAGCTGCAACTAATGACTCAGCCTCGTCGCTGAAACTGATAATCCTTGCGTCGATTGATTCTTCCAACCCCAGAATTTCCAAGCCATGTAGTACCACAAAAGATGAAATGGGTCTCTCAGAATCTGCCTTATATACCTGAGAGCGCAATCAAAAACGAACCTTTTGAAACCAGGGAAAAAATAATAATAATAATAATAGAGAGAAAGATAAGTAGACAAAAGGATAAAGCCCGAAACATAAATAAATAAATGCTGTCTTTTAGTTTTATTTTCTCACACTGTTATTATCTAGAGAGAGAGAAAATAATATTATTACCAATTACTAATTATTCATAACAACAATATAAAAAAAGTTTATTACTTTGGCACCTTTTCCTTATAAATGAAAGGATTGCATAGGAACCCTAGTGTTCAGTTCAGTGTGCGCTGTCTCGTTCCCTGCATGATAACCGCTATGCTTGACTATGCTAAAGCGTGAAAGAGAAGGGAAAAGAAAATGAATATTTAAACAAAAGGGTTATAGATTTGAGCACAGACAAGAGAAGAGAGAGAAGGGAAAAGAGTTGGAGAAGAAAGCACAGATAAAACTTAACATGTGGACACTTGAAAACCTTACAAATACATGCATCCAAAAAGGGTTTGGTTGACTCTTCACACTGTGATCACACACACAATCTCTCTCTCTCTCTCTCTCTCTCTCTCTCTATATATATATATATATATATATCTTTCCACTTTAACCCTTTTAAAGCCTGTGAATAGCTGTGAAATTTGCAATATACCTTTTGAATAACTTTTTGGGGATATGAAGGAAAATGAAAAGTTACTTATGATGGTGTTGCTAAGATGCACGGGGCACCCTCTTCTCAGTGTTTCCTATAAACTGATATTGGGACTCTCAATAATTTGACTAATTTAGCTTAATTCACTCATATAGAAACAAAATCATCACGGAAATTTACACTTTTTTAAAATCTGAATATCAGAAACTTGGGTCCATTTCCTTTTGTCCTTTTCTGCATACATCTATCAGTCTATAAGTTTAATCAGTAATCTGCATTCACAACCCAGTAATTTTCTTTCTTTTACTCTTCATCTCATCTTTTATAAACCTCATCTTTTTCCATCTAAAACACTTTTATCCTCTCTTTTAAATCAACCTGATTGTGAAAATAATCACAAGAGGAAACATTTTTAATTCTATATGAATTTTGTCTCTCTTTTCCCTTCCCCTTTTGGAATAGATAATATTCATTGAATGCATTTAATTCTTTAATATCTTAATTAAACTATAATTGTGTAAGTGGATTTCAAGGAAAAAAGAAATATTAACTATTTCCTTTCAAAATTCTTATAACTATTCAATATTCACAAAAAAAAAAAAAAATTTCATTCTTTTTTATTTGTTATAATTTAAAAAAAAATTATATGTAAAAGTTTAAGGAAATTTTAATTATGTTTACTTCTATCCTTATATTTTTACAATTAATAAATGTAATTTAAATTAATAAACATAAAACATAAATGACATGGAAAAGTTTGTGTATATTTTTAATATATAAAACATATTTATTATATCTTTTAATATGTGTGTAAAAAAGGAAATATAAGTTATTTTTTTATTTTGTGAAAGAAATCATTATGATTTGACTAAAATGGAGATAATAATTTATTATTTAGAATAAAATATTTGCAAAAAAGGAAACTTCATAGGAAACAAAAAAGTAATTAATAATCTTTTTAATTTTCTGAGGCCTGCTTCTGATGTATCTTTAAAGTAATTATGTAAAAAATAAATAAAAAATTAAATCGCATTAATTATTATAGAATATAATTACAATTGTCTAAGTTAGCATTTCATTAAAGTTTATAATTAAATTAATATTATACCTTCAAAGCAAGTTAAAAAATATAAATTAGATAATAGTTATCTAAAAAATAGTTTTAACAATTAAACAAATTTAAAACTTGTGTAAAAATATCATATAATTAACTTTATTTAATTCATTTTATAATTATTACTTTTTTAACATAATTTTATATGATGACTAAAACTACAAAAGTAATTAAATTAACTTATATTAACAATAAATTAATTAAAAATAATAACAAAATAGTCCAGTATAAATATTTTTACCCAAAAAAAAAGTTATATATAAATATAAGATAAAGATGTTTTCATTTATTCACGCAGATATGGTGTGCCAGAAAAATGCATGCATCGTCCTCTGAATTAATTTCTTCCTACTCCATCAATATTTTATAATTTTTAATTTCTTTCCATGTAAAACAAATTTCATGCTATAAAAGAACCAGATTCTGAAAATATTCAAAACAAGAAATATTTTAAATGTTATATCAATTATTCTTAATATTTCCCTAACTAGTTTAGGATACACAATATTGAATGAACTTAATTTTAAATTTTTTATTTAATCTATATTTGGATTGGAGTAATTTTTTTTTTTTTACATTGGTAAGGGGATTTAAATAGAATTTTTTCAAAGTTGATAGAATTTTACAATATTATAAAAAATAAGGAAATGGTTAGGTTAATTTATCATTTTTTATTTTATAATTATTTATCAAATAAGGACTATTTTACACAAAAAAAAAAAATAAGTAATCCTTATATAAATTTTAGAAATGTAGTAAATATTAAATGGCATTATTTATAGAAGAATATATTTTCAACTTCCTACATTAATATTTTATTCAAATATCTAAGTGAGTTAACATTTTACCTTTCTACAAAGTTAACAAATCAAAAGAGTATTTATTACCATTCATTAAATTGTTTTAATTCTTTAAAAACATCCTATTCAATTTTATTTTATGAATAACACTAATTACTCAATGATTTTATTACACTTCTAATTACATTTTTTTTTTAAATTATTTATCATATTAGAGTGTTTGATAAATATATTTGTAAGGATAATTTTTTCAGATAAATGTGTGAATTAATTAAAAAGTGATAATGAAATTTAAATTATGTATAAGTTCTAATTTATTTAACTATGTATTTGAAGTACGTATGAGATATGTGAAGGGGGAGTGGAAATAGTTTTGGGGTGCTGAGAATAGTAAATAAAGTTTGGGCTCGTAATTGTTAGGCTGAAAAAGAAGTAGATTCAAACAAAAAATAGATGAACTTAGTTAATGTGGGGGTACATTTAGGAATCTGAATATTTTTATTTTCTTCAAAAAGTAATCATTGTTTCATTATTTCCTCATACTTTTAATATAGAATGAATGAATTTAATATAATTATTAAATAATTTGACAAATTTCATGGAGACATTATAATATTAACCATTATATTAAAAAAAATAACATTTATTGAAGTATATGTTATTTTTATTTTAAAATTGGTTAAGAATATTCAAATATGTAAATCCAAAATCCAAAATATATAATAAAGAAATCATTTAAAATTAATTAAAAACAGAAACATTATAATTATCTCAAAAACATAATTAACAAACTAGCTTATGTCACTAATCAATCCATACAATTAATCTTTGTGTTTGGTGGTGGACTTTTATATATTTAATGTAATGAATTTTTTTTTATAATTTATTACTTTTCCCCATAACTAAAATTAGTATGGACATACATTAATAGAAAGATAATTATGTTATTATGATATAATTAAAAACATTATGAGCCAATGATAAATAATTTGAGGGCAAAAGAATTAATAGAAATAAAAAGTAGTTCAATCATTGTGATGAAATTAATGCATTTTTTTTTCTCTAGTTTATAATATTTTTGAATTTATGTATGACTTGTATGATGTAGTGAAATATCTGATGTATGAATTGTAATTGTCTAGTACCTAACTTTGTGATTCACATGATGAAGAAAGTTTTTTAATTGCGTGCTAAAATAATCAATGGTTGTTCCTGTTTTTTGTGAAAGTATGTGGACACACTATGTATCTATAGTGGCACATTTGATGTTCATTTAATTTGGTTCATGTATATTGATGAATTAGGTTGAATGTATCATATCACTTCATGTATAAACCCTAAAAATGAAGGATGAAAGTTGAAAGAAGAAACCCTAGAAAGCAACACGTGTTGATAGGGTTTGCACACTTGAAAATTGACCTAGGGAGTTTCATGAATGAAAATGGAGGAAGGTTTTTCAAAAGACTTTTCAATTATTGATGATGATGATGCATCAATGTCCAATCGTAATTTATATGGATAGAGGAGTTTCCTAACAACAAACAGCTTTAGATATTAATAAATCGATAATGTTGATTGCACTTTGCACATAAATGTTGTTCACATGAAATTTGGGAAATTTTAGGGTTTCATATTTCTCAGTACCTTTTTTTTTATGCCATGAGCACATGTTAAAGAGTATGAAATTGTTCTATTCAACTATTTAATGATTTTTACTTATACATATTCTTTCTTTCTTTCTTGTTGTTTATCACAAAACATACCCATCAACTTATTCTTGATTTTCTTATATAACTCACTATTGTTACAATTTTCATTTGGATGAATGAGAAAAATAATTAAAATTATAAATAAGGGTATGATTATAAATTATAAATATAATGATTAATGCGATTTTCAAAATTTTAAGTGAAGAGAAAAGTAAATAAATTACGTTTTTAAAATGGAAACATAAAGATGAAGGGAATATATATAGTAATTATTTTGTTTTTAATGTTTACATCTTAAAATATACTATTTTCTTAAAATATACTATTTTCTTATTGTTATAGGAAGAGATAATCGATCACTTAAATTGAGATAATTACTAGTTAAGCTAAAATAATTATTGTTTAAATCTGTTTATTATTATTAAACAAAGATTAAGAAACCCTAAAATGATCCTCATGTAAAACCCATCAATGATATTATAAATAGAGTGTTAGTATTGGTATAAATCACTATTCATTTTGTCAAGAATCTCACTTAATCTTATACATTTAAGCGTCAAAGTGTAATTAATAGATACACCCCCTACCAGGACACTTGAACAGAGAAATAGACTGATTAACCATAAGAAAAAAAAGAAATATCTAAAAAGAAAATAGAATAGTAAAAGAAAGACGAGTATTTGATTCTTACATGAACACTTATCTATCAAGCAAGTGGTAATCAGTGTTGATAGCTACATTAAAAATGTTGAGGAAATAAAAGAAAAAAATTGTTAAAAAATAAAAGTATGTTTTTCCTAAATATAAGCAAAATTTAATTATTTTTACTTTTATTAATGATTTTATCTTTTTTTTTTATTCTTGATATATCAAGTTCTTGTGAAAATTACTTTTTAAAGATAAGGAATCAAATTGAGCCTTTGTTAGATTGTAGTTGTAAATCAATTAAGCATTTAGGTTAGATACCAATAAATTAATTAGGTACTTTTTGAAGAAAAGAAAAACATAGTTAATGCTTTCTCGATTAATTAAAATGACAAAGGCTTTGAATACTTTAAAAACACCAAGAAAATTGATAAAGTAACAGATAATTTGAATTGGAGGGAATATTTATTAATTTCTTGGTTTCTTTTTATGAGCCTACTTTGAAATTTTTTTTATTAATCAATGTTATGTCATTTTGAATGTTTTATTTTCTTTCAAAATATTCATTGTTTAAAAATAGAAAAATATTAATTTTTCAATAATACTATTGTTTATTGATATTTCACCTAAATACTTAAATGGATTCATAACTATATTTTAAAGTTTTAACAAATATATTTTCTCAAAGAAAGTCATTATATCATAATAGATTATATAAGTAATTTATTTTTTTAAAATATGTAAAAACTTTAAAAAGAAAAATAATATGCGACATAAGGAGTAACACAAACATTAAAAGTTTTTTTTTTTTTAACTCTTCGATTTACAAATTGTGTTTTTAATTTTCTTAAAATTTTTATTTATAGTAAAAAATATTTTTTTTTTCTATCAACCATGACAATAGATATTGAATATATTTTCAAAAATAAAAATAAATAATTTTAAAAATTAAAAAAGAAAAATTAAAATCTTGAAAAAAATAAATATTTTAATTTCTATACATAAGATCGAGGGATATATAGTTCTTATTTCCAACCATATCGACCCAACTAACTAGAATGTGTCAATGGAAGAGAAAGAAAAACAAAGTGGTAGTTGTTTCTTTATTAGCAAGTTAAACATCCTTGACCTTCATGCACAAATATTAAGCACACACAATTAAGTCACCTCAACTTTTATGAGGAAACATGTCACTTTTACTTTCAAACAACAAAATAATTGAGGTTAACTCAATTCAGATCAAGTTAAAGTTTTCAAAATGGACTTATTAAATGAAGTAAAACTTACTGAGATTAACCTATGTTGAAGACAGAAAAAGGTTCAATGAAGTGTTTCTGATAAAGTTCGAAGTGATCTGAAATATAAAAGTGTGGAGGTTTATATTTATAATGAGTTCAAAGCATGTTGTGAAGGCACATTTCTATATCTGGTATGGTTTTATAGAAGGTGAAAGATGGAAGTTTGAATAGCTTGTAAATGTAACATGTTTCTTGTCATTCAGTTAAACATATGAATCTAGTTGTGCTTAAAGTGGTATGAAAGGAGGAAAACAAGTCATAATAGAAGTGAACAACGAATCAAGAGAGATTATTGCTCACCAAATTATCCTATTTGCTTAGACCCATGTTGTTCATCACTTACTTGTTCTTCCTTATATGGTATGCACTTACTGCATGCATTAAAAGTTGCACATGCTGTGCTTGGTGCCTGGCAAATGAATAAGATGTATATGTATGAGTATGATCATAGCTATTTAACAGAACATATATATATATATATATATATATATATATATATATATATACAACATTCCTTGGTGGGTATATTCTTCATCATCACTATTGCCAGTAATCAATATGTTAGCAGACACTGTGCTTAAAATTCTAATGCAATAGTAATAGTCTGCATTAAAGCACAAGCAGAGGTTTTTATTAGCATTCATAACTGGTTGTTCATGATTTTTGTGAAGTGTTTCAGTCTTTCAGACAGTATACAAATGAAAACTGCAACGATGGTTAATGTGCTTTGAATATTTATTTCTCTTTAAAATGACCTGCAGCAATTGGTGGTCTGAATCTTTCAAAGGAAAAGTGCATTTACTGTTCTGTCAAGAATAAGCATATGATGGTAGGGGAAAAAAAGTCATTGCCCATGTTGAAATTCTATTTCTGGCATCAAATTTATACCACAGATTGCAGCAAATGGACATAACTGCAACTGTGACATCTCATAAATAACTACGTCGTTTTATTAGTCAAATGATGACAAATAATCTCTCGAAAATTGAAAATCTTGCCTCCTAGCTACGTAGCCATTAGAAAACCAGAACAAAAAAGCACCATTTTTATGAACTGCGTTAACTAATACGTGAAAAAATGACACTAAGAACGGTCCTAACACTCATTCAACATTTTTATTATACGTGAAAAATGAACAAATAAAATTTTTTTATAGGCAAAAAAAGGAAAAATGGCTAAAATTTTGATTAATATATATTAATGTTGGTGTTTTGTTTTAGTGGTAAGATGGAAGTATAATTTTGATATTGCAACACGGTTTGCACGACAACTCCAACTAGATGTCGTGTGAGTTGAGTTATTGCCAAACATGGTCCAACAAATTCTTGATCTATCTATTAAGGTATTAGATCCCCACAACAATTAATTAGTTTATGTAATTAAACTATAAAATAATTTAAAAAATGAGAAAAAGATAGAAGAAGAAGAAAAGGGTGAAAAAATGAAAGGGGAAATGAAGAAATTGTCATTGTCATGGTGGCACTGAAATATAGGAGGATATAAATAAAGTTGGATAGAGGTGAAGTATAGGATTGGAAGAGAGAGAAGGCAAAATTTCAGCCCTAGGATGAGGACACCTTCTCTACCCTTATATGCCTTCACTTTGTTTGGAGTAGAGAGAGAGAAATGGTTGATCTTTTTTAGAAGAATGAGGGAAGGACCACTAATGGGTTAATGGGTTAATGGGTTAGGTCTGCCTATTTGTTTGCATTTATGGAAGACAATTTCTTCTCCACCACATCTCCAACTCTTCTTCTCTTCCTTACTCTTCAAGCTACCCACCTTCATTTCATACATCCTAAATATTTATAAATATCTTTTTTTTTTCAAAAAATTCACGATACTCGTAATTTATTAAATATATCATATTTGTATTCAACAAATCATACTTAACAATTTTAATTATGTATACAAAATATAAATATAATATTATTAGAAAAATTTTATATTAATTAAAAATGAGACTTAAAAATATTAGAAGAATTTTATATTAACTAAAAATAGACTTAATTATAATATATAAATGAAAAATAAATTTTATCTTCTGAATCGGATTTGGGAATGAGTTAGATACATAATTATTTTTTACTTGATATCAGAGCGAGTTACTTCTTGGATCGATTTTAGGAGTTAATAAAATTATTTGATCTGAATTGAGTCACTTTTTAAATGGACTTTAAGAGTAAATTAGATCTATAATAATAAGATTGTTAAATTTAGATTAAGTTACTTTCTAAATCAATTTTAGAGGTTAACAAGATTATTAAGTTTAAATTGAATCACTTATACCAATTTTGAAAATAAATTAGACTTGTAATAATTTTTTATTTATTAGAATACGAGTATATGCAAAATATATATATATATATCATTATTCTTCATATATATATATATATATCATTATTCTTTCATATCCTGAATCAATAATCTATTTTTTAAGGATAAAAAAATCACTTTTCTAAATAATTCATTTAAAGTTATCAAATTTGGTTTCTTATTGATTCATAATATATATTTTTAAATTACATTGCATTCTTATTCAGTTTTTATTATTATTGTTCAAAACTTGCTTCATCATATATGAAACAACATGCAGAAGCTCAGGATTTTGACAAATTTTGACCGAATTATGACTCAGGATTTTCCAATCTGAATTTTCATTTAATGCATTAGTTAAACATGTATTTCATATAAACGGTTTTGTGGATATAATAGCAATACTTTCTCTATCTTAAGATATTTTGTTTGTCTTCAAATATTTATTAGTTTATTAAGAACTTATCTGGTCTTGCTAATATTCTTATTTATTTGTCTTTATCCAAGTATATTTTATTAAATTCGTAAATGTACAGATTCGATTCTATTAATAATTAAGGTCTCTTTTAAATATTTTTTAGAATTATTCATGTAATTAGGGTTTTTTCTTAAAGCAATATGTTACTTTTAATATATATATATATATAATATGGAGATTCGGAATCTTAGACCCATTTTGTAAGGCAGTGAGATAGCAACAATGACGATGTCGTGATCAACCATAAAAGCATTACCGACATTGCTGGAACGATGATCTAGGTTTTAATAAGTCAAATGTTCTTCATTTTTTAAAACAATATAAGTCAAATATTCTGTGTTTCACATTGCATCAATGGCCCAACTTGACACCAATTTAAATTGTATTCAAAATATTAATGTTATGTCTGCAAGAATAATAATAATAATATCTACAAGTAGTTTTAATGATATTTTAGATATATTTTTGTATAATTAATATTTTCAATAAAGTAAAATTATTTTTGAAATTTAGTTTAATCTATATACAATGTACTTTGTACAATATATGTTTTACATAAACGAATAATAAATTTTATTATTATATCGTATAGTTTTATTTATCAATATATTGTAATTTCCAGTTCTAGACAAATCTTAAATTTTGAATTAAATAACCATATACACAAAAAATGAAGAATTGAAGTTATATGAGTTGAATCGCTCACACTTGATCTCAACTAAGTTTGGTTAAACTTCAAATTATTCCGCTGTTTTAACCCCATGACCAAAATAATTTGAAAAAAAAGAGACCAATTTTACAAAATCTGTTAGAAAATTTCATATTAACTAAAATTGAGATCGAAATTTGAAGATGAATTAGACACCAATAATTACTTTTTACATAATATCAAGATTATTAGACCTAACTTTCAACGTGAGAATTTTTATATTCACCTATAATATTTTTCAAATTTTTAAGTATAAATTTTGCTTTTGAATAACTTAAACCTGAAACATTTTAAAGAGAATTAACCTTCTTAAAACTTGACTAATATCTCTAACTATTCAGTTAATTTTATTTTAATATACTGAATTATATTATCACCTTTGAGGATGCACCAGATTTAGCAAGCAAAACAAATCTGCACAGCTTCTCTGTAAATGTGATGGATTGAGGATGTCCACTTCCCAGCTTCCAAGCTCCTCTAGAGATCATATGCACCGATAACAGAGAATAACATTGACAAGTTATTTTATATATTTAAGTTAATAAAGCCTTATTTTTATGATCCCACGATTCCAATCCATGCTGGATTGCTACTAACTGAGCATTTAGACTTGTTGTAGAGCCATGAAGACATAAATAATCTTTGGACAAATTTATTTTTAGACTTCCTGAGACAGCCACTTCCATCTGGAGTTGATTCGTTGGCGGTATTGGTTAATTTTGGGTTATCCCCTCAATTTTGGAAATTTTCTTCTGGTTAGCTTCAACAGATTTGGTAGAACCAAGGAGGGAAAGACCTTGTGGTACTGTGTGAACTAAGTAAGCTTCTTTTTTCATGTATGTGATCTAAGTGAAATGTTCACGTATCTTTCTCAGCCCTTAGTCCTTACCCCGTAAGATCTAAGCTTGCACAGGATCAGATCATGTTCAGGGGCAACTTTTAGTGTTCAACCATTGTCCTTTTAAGGGAGTCTTAGAAAATACATAAAGGAACGACCTTCAGTTTTTGTCCTTTTTATGTTCCTATTTATATTATTATTATGATTACTTGAGAACATCTCATCTAAAAGTATCTTGTTTTGTACATTTTACATAATATTATAATACTTCTTTCAGCTAAAAATTAGTATATTTTGTACATTATTGCTCACTCAACATATACATGTTACATCTAGGCTTTCACATGAAAATTATAGGTATTATTGGATTGGTATAAGTTACTGTAAAGTTCTGAAAGATTCAAAGAACCTCTTGGAGTTTATATGAACTTTTCTGTGATGAATCAAGAGTAGGTTGGAAATAATACTCCCCTGCCGACTGAATTGGAGTTACAGCATCACTTGACATTGGATAGCGGTTACATGTTCTAACACTAATGCTCTTCCAAAACTTTGGTTGTTACTTCTTATCAACTTATATTGTGTCAGTAAAATTGTTTTGCTAAATAACTAATGCCATGGAATGATAAATGTTTATCAGGGCACCAGAAAAGTTAGACCATTCAACAATTCAAGGAAGATTGTTGCATGTTATGCCAGCCATACGAAGACCTATAAATACTGGATTGTGAACAATGTTGATATTTGATGTTATTGTCCTTATCTTATCATAAGATTGTGTGGCTTGCATGTTGTAAGAAAAATATTTTTAAGGTCCAAAACTCTAAACAACGGAAGAGAGGAAACCAGCTGAAGCCAGCGGAGATCCAGACCATGGAATAGTCTGTTCACGCATGTTTCTGGAAATTAATAAATTGCAAACCATAATTCAGTTATTTCAGCCTTTGGTGAGAGGTTGAGAGTACTTTATTTTGTAAGATTAATTTACCTTTTTTTGTTCTATAAGTAGGAAGTATGTGATTTCTATTTGACATGTAACTGATCTTCACGTAAGACAGGTTCATTTTTTTTAGTAAAATGATACCTCTTGTGACTCTTATACTCTCTTTTACTTCTAATAAATTTACTATTGCATAAAAATGTTCTGGGTTGATAAATTATCATTTCTTATTTTAGGGTTGAGTGGTTCGAGAAATTTTAATGCTGAAGTTTCTCATTTTCTATTGCATTCATATGTTTTCCTGGCAAAGATTTTTTTAAAAGGTTTTACTGTGACATCTAAGTGACAAGGTTGGAACCTAAACACTGCGTCAAGAACACCCCTAACACCAGAATTAAAATCAAGGAAAAATTTGCTTCAATAATAACCACTTGGGTTTAACTGTAATGATTGAGAGGGTGAAAAATTGGGATAAGAAATTATCACGAACAAACAATTCCAAAAGGTGTAGGATGAAAACACATGGATGATAAAAATACTCGCAAATGATTAAATATTACATCCCAAATACGTATTATATTCAATGCATGACAAAAAGTCACAATAAAGTATAAATAAAAAGGAACAGAACAAAGGATGAAATGTAGCTGAATTAGAATCAATGAAAATTTCTTTTCAATAAAAAAAAGTTTTGAATTACATCTCACATCCTTAAAGTTGAGAGAAAAAATAATCAGCAACGAATTGCATTTTCCACGTAAAAACTGCACAAGGGTCTTACATCTTTTCCAAATCTTTTAACCTCACTATCTTCTTGTATGAGAATATTGAACAAAGTTAGAATACTACATACCTTTGATGCACAGAGAGGATATCTTTGATACCTCCACTCCCACAGAATGGAAAAAGGGAATTTACCTAAATTACACAGCTGTGTCAATGGGATGTGACTTAGAGCTTCCATAAAGTCTTGGTTGCAACAAGAATCTTTTCTCTGCCGTTTGATTCAGGTTCTTTATCATAAATGTTAGGCTTCCACCTCACTGCTCCAGCAATGCGTGCTACTTTGTCGATTATTTCAGGGGCATCCCTTACCACCACAGTTCCCTCAGGACGCAACATTCGATCAATTTCCACCATCAAATCAACAAGAGTACATCTATCAGGTGAGCTCATTGTTTATTATACACAACATTTGGCATCAAAGTTAAAGAATTTAGGGTCTGTTTGAATACAAGCTAGAAGTGTTTCTAAGACCTTCTTTACCAGAAATATAGAGCTTTTCTCTGTAAAGCAACTTTCAAAAACTCCCAAAAATACTTCTAGCTTTGAATCCAAACAGACTCTTAATAGAAGGTAACTAGCTATATATATAAGCAACTTGTACAACTAAATCTTTTTTTTTATAAGCCAAAATTTCATTAATACTTATATCAGCATAAGATGTACTAATGTAAGTTAAAACAGAACATTACAAGATTACAAATATGTTAAATCTCCCATCCCACCATATATAGTTCACGGTGCTATAGCAAAGTGTACCCTTTCACATGTACAACTAAACCTTGAGTAGCTGTTAACCACTCCTTCTTTTATATTTTAATTTTAATCAATTATTCCACAGCAGACCAAATAATTAGAACATTGAATGTCTTTATGCAAGCAACACAAACTCAAACTAATAAAAATAACACAACGTAGTTCCAGAGGTAGATCATTCATTTTCAACATTCTGAAGTTTGAAACGTTTAAATGCATTCAATATAATGATATAAACATTCATATTCTTGGGGTAAGAAAATAATCATATTAAAATAATGTATCAAAGAAGCTGTGAAGACATAATGCAAAGAGAGTGATAACAATATTAGTCATACGAAAATCAAGTAACAATCTAATTGCTTCTCTTGAACACAACCGCTAGTTCTAAGGCATATCAAGCAGTGAAGTATATGCTTCAATACATATATAACATGTTAACATGTGTAACTTATTTCAAGTAGTAATGTGTCTTTCTATCACGCTTGCCTTGTTTATTCTCTACGTTAACAAATACCTATATGAAATGACCATGAGTTTTCATTTAGGAATTCAATTTATTCACTAAGATCTTCTACAGTCCAAATAGATATCCCAAATTAATAAGGTAGTGGTGTAACATAATATTAGAAGTTAAAATTGAACATACCTGCTTTTACCAGAAGCTGGATCTTCTATAAGGGATTCAATGCTGGCCACGTGAATAAGATCATAGCTACGGGGGTATGTTGAAAATGGTTCACACCTGGGAACATAACCATAAAGCTTAGATCCAAGAACATTCATCCATTATTAATTGGAAAAATCAGGTTCAAATATATTAAATAAAAAACTAAACTACAGATCAGAAGCAGGACCTAGATTTAAAAACTAGAAGTTAGAGAGCTTATGTGCTTAAGTTTTTATTTTATAATGATATCTAGAAGTTTCTCACTCCTTTTCCATAGAAGACTCACTACAATCACAACATCTTACCATTAAAGTTTTATTTGAATGTCTTGTCGTTTAATTGAGCAGTTTAACATAAAATTTAGATCCAAAAAAATCTCAAATGAAAACTAAATTAATTAGCTTGACAGACTCTGAATTTCTGATACAAGCATATCTATGTGCACACACAAACAGATCCATAATACAGCAGAGATCAATAAATTCCAAGAGAAGTAGAGCGACAAGCATCACAAACTAGTCAAAATTGCAGTACAGGAATGAAGCAACTTGTAAGCAAAATGAAACTGCTGAAATATCATGTGAATCAGTGTTCCAGTCTTGAGACAATAATCATTGCAAGCCACAAAATTTCCCTCAACATATCCTATTTTCAAATCATGTTATCAGTTAAAAAACGATGGTTTATTTTCCAAGATATGTGCCAAACGATCAGAGCTCTAAAGATTCTGGACAATCCCATTAAGAGAAGATACGTGAAAAGATCAGAGCTCACCAATCATGATAGACTCCAATAAGGCCTCTGTCAAAGATAACATCAAGAGTTGGTGGCTTTTGAGCAGGAACTACATTCATCACCCACACAGGATCAGATTTTAAGGCTGCAGCAAAACCCCCAAATAATGCATTCATGTCCATGACATTGCGTACAGATCGAGTGCCCAACTTGATTTTTAGATAATTCTTATAGTGTGCCACCCTCCTTAACCATCTCCTAGAGTCAGCCTCAAACAAATCAACACCATTTTTCAGGAATGTGGATCTTGGAGGTGTTGCAGTTAACCTCTCTGGCCACTTGGGAATTACCCCAATAGCATAATCTCCTTTGACAGATGTCCTACTGACACATTTCTTCAATTTGAAGTACCTGTAAAACAATCAACTTAGGTTTGAATTTTGAAATAATCAACGAGATTTTTTAACAATGGCAGCATGCACCCTAGTGCTATTTACTGATGCTGGACAAGACGAAAAGAGAAGCACTAAAATAAGAGGAAAAATAACTTAAACTAGAAATAGTCTGTTGAAAATTACCAAGCTTGACTTGGGTCATCTGATTCATCACATAACTCAAGACCAAATTCATTTTCATTAGGAACACACGTTTCTCCAGCAGGCTTCTTCCAGATCACAGTGTTACCATCTACAGCAATCAGTTCATAACACAAGGCTCTTGCCACAGCCTGAAGATCAGACCATTCTTTATCTTGTTTGGGCCACTGAACAGGGGGACCGGAGATAACTAAATATCCACCAGGGCGAAGTAATCTGTCCACTTCAATGAAATAAGAGGCATCTGCAAGGCAGATTTGCTGCATTAGGGAAGTGACAAGCGTGTAGAAGATTGGAAGATATGCACGAGTGAGCTGCAATGAAGAACTTACTGTAGGCTGTAAATGGAATCAAACACCTAGAGCAATGAACTAAGTCAAATCCAGATGCAGGAAATGGGAGTCTTCGAGTACCAAGCATAGCAACAAACGCTGGTATTCCTCTTTCCAAGGCAAATTGTATTTGAGCTTTATGAGAATCTCTTGGAGCAAAAGACATGGTTAAAATATTGTGAGATAGCAAAAATCCTCCAAAACTAGCAACCTGTAAGAAAAAGGGATGAGTTTGCATGTTAAACAACAATAAATTACACTAAGGTCTCAAAGGAAAACTGTGTAAGTGCTCTTACCCCACACCCCATGTCAAGTGCAGTCCTCAGAACACCTTCACTCATTGGAATGTATTGACCAAGTTTTTCAATATATTGCTCTGCCCCATCTGGAAACATGGTACCACCACCAGGGAATATAAAGTGTTGACCTTCTAGTTTCATCCATCCCTGGTGACCTTTCCTGTCAGCAATCTTGTTGTATGGCATGTTGCTGTGCCATATCTGCACAGAATATATTATCAATGTTTTGGATAGATGAATCATGAGTGATAAATTCCAGCATCATTCTAAACTAGAGTATAGGATATCTTGTAGATTTCACTCGTTAAATGTGAAAGAAAAAAGTGGAAAATATAGAATTAAAACTATTATGGGCATTACTATCGCCAATCCATCCTCTTAAGAATATTTTTAACACTAGAGTAATTACAGAAAGCTACCAGGGGAACCTCAATTAATCAGGTGTCCATATACACAACTCTTAAACATCTTTTGCCCATAGCTCTATCAGAAATTACAAAATTTACTCTAGAACAATTGTTTCTAGAACGACTATTCAACAAAGCATTTCACAGAAGTAAATTGATCACATCACAGGAATCTAATGTAACCCCCTTTTCTCTTTTCTGTCCTTTTTCCCGTTCCATCTCTCAACCATCTACTTCTCAATTTCATCACACTATAAATTAAATTCTAATTTAGCTACCAGCCTTACATCAGGATTAAGATAAAGTCACACCATCACAAAGAGACTTCTTTTAAAGTATTTGAATTCCTATTCTGAAGGGAACTTTTTCGTCCTAAGGGATTCTAGAAATAAATCCGATGTGGCCTTAGTAGCCACAACTTCACCGCTAAAAAATATGAACACATTCTTTTAGATCAATAAGAACTCTTAACTAGATACACCTATCAAGGGTGGGTCTGTTAGATCAATAAAAAATCTAAATAGAGATACCCATCAAGGCACTTCCTTTGAAAACATAATACTGACATTTTATCGTCAAGTGATCTTGGTCTGGACCATTAAATATGAACTCTTCCACAACAAACAGCACAGTTACTTTATTATTTCAACTACCAAGACACATAAACTATAAAGAGTCATACTGGCAACAAGGTCCAAGATTCAAAAGCAGCTGAAATGCAAGTTTCTTCGCAAAACACTAAAAGGACCATAAACACTACCGATTTAAACCCCAACCACAGAGCCCCATCTCTTTCTAAACATTAAATCCCCAAAAAGAGCTCCTTAGTCAACAATAGTCAACATACCAATCACTAAACACCCGAATTAAAATCACTTAAAATCAAATTTGGAAGAAGCTAAAAAGAGAACTTCTACAATCCAACTTAAGTATAAACTAATTTGATCTAATCGAAGAAGCTTAGCTTCTTTGCTTAAAAGTATTCGTCGAGAGATCTATCCAAACCATATTCAATAAGTTCATAATTAAGTTGTTTATCCATAATGACCTTAAATTCATTACCAAAAATACAAACAAAACAAACATTCACCAACTCTCCAAAGTTCCCTCAGCATGAAAACACAACACACAAACACACACCTTGTGCAAGCTCTCCGGCCACGGAACCGGCACCCGGTACCCGTTCGGCGGCGGAATCAAGCAGAGCGGTGAGTCCTCCGGCCTTGGGCAATGCCTCTCCCTGTAGTAGTTCATCTCTCTGCTCAGCTGGCTGTTCAGCCTCGGATCCTCGCACGGCATATGGTCCGACGTATCCGCAGGGCACGCCTCCACAGGGCGCCCCGTCGTCTCGACCGCCGCCACGAGCAGGTGGCGCTGCCGGGGGTCTGCGCCGGATAGAAGCAGCGTCTGGCGACCGGAGGCGGCGAGCGAGTCGCCGAGCGGGGTGAAGACCATGGCGAAGAAGAGCAGCACAAGGAAGAAGAACACGCCGGAGACGAGGTCCAGGAGCCGCCACTGGCGCGCATGGCTGCGCTTGGACGGCGACGAAGAATTGGAGTGACCCATTTGAAGAAAATGACGGATCGGGTCAAAGCCTCATCCGGGTCTCAGATTCCCGCGGTAAAAATCGGTGCTTTAAGTGGGAATCGTGATGGGTTGCTTTGCTTGCTTAGTGAGGTGGTTCTTTTTTTTCTTTCTCTGGTTTTGTTTTGTGGTGGAATGAAGAGAGTGAAGAGTTTACAGAGAAGTAAAGTAAGTTTGTTTGTTGTGGTTTTGATGAAGTAGTGTTGTTGGTGGAGACAAGTTTGAAGAGTGAGAAGAAGAAGAATGAGTGTGGAAGGAAAGAAGCAGGATCTGATATGTGATCTTCAGCGTCTCTGTTCTTTGGACCATTTAATATTTCTGCTTCGCTGCAGAAGCATTTATATTATATAGTACTAAAAAATTAATTTTACAACTTTTAACTTCTATAATTATTTACTATTCTTGATAAAAACTATTTATTTCTATTAATAAATTTTTAATAGACCAAAAGTCCAATCATTAAAATAAAAATGTACTTAAAGTGTTTCTTTATCTTATTATTTCACCTAAAAATTTTATTTTATTTTATTAATTAAAAAATGTAACTTAGCCCAAAATATATAAGCCGATTATTTTCATTACTAGTTATTACGTAGTAATAAATTTAATAATAGTAAAAAATATTTTTTTTTTCAAAAAATATTAATGGGCCGAAAAGTGGACTAGTTAAATTAATTTACAATCATTCGAAATTAATTGTATTAATTAGTTATCAATATGAATGCTTCTTGAATTTCTTTTATTCTTCTTGTATTGGTGGGCCAAGAGCCCTTATCCAACCAAACTATCACCATTAATTTTTTTACATCTGAATTTATTCATTCAAAATTATATGAATTAAATATAGAATTTATTTTCAAAATAAAAAATCTAAACAAGATTAAATAAAAGTTTAAATTGCATAATAAATATTAAAACATATATATTAAATAAATTATAAAAAATAGAATAAAAATCAATCCAAAAATAAAATTAAGTAACATAAATTAAACACAACAAAATATTAAGAAAATAAAGTAAAGAACAAAGCTTAATCCAAATAATAAAGCAAATAAAAAAAATATAAGTAATTATTTATCTCATGGATATCTTCTTAGACTCATCGTGCATACTTTTTACCTTTTAATAATTTGTAATACTTATAATATTATATATATATATATATATATCCATGAATATGTGGGAAAATGAAAGTAAAGTTATTATAAATAAAATTTATTTATTATATAAATGTGTAAAAATCATTTAATGTTAATTTAAAAATAATTTAATGTATTTAATAATATCTATTTAGTATATTTTGTTTTTCCATTGTGGTATACAGGAATACACTAAAATTCCTTCTTGTGAAAACAAATGATAATCAATATATTAACGAAGTAAATTTCATTTTCCTTAAAAAATAATTTACATTAAGAATATAAATAATAGGTCATATTTAATATTCATTAATTAAAGAATACTAGATGTGTCATTAAAAATTACTAATCAGAAAGATATACTTTAATTGTTATTAAATTTTTTTCAATTATTTAAAGAAAATAAGCAAAATTATCGAATTCAATGAATGAAATGAATTCCATAGGTAGCTCAATATTATCTTTTTAATTAGATGTAAATTTTTTTTTAAGAAAATACACTTTTGACGAAGATCATCCACATACAATTTCTAAAAAAATAACATTTTCATAATAAACAATTTGGTAACATTTCATTTATATATACACATTAATGATAATTATTGAATATGGAAAGCTATTTACATAAATTTTTCAATTATTATGTCATATTCCTTTTAAATAAAAAGAAAAAGCTCGAAAATTTCATGCTTCCCTCTAATATTGTTCTTTGGAAAGTTATGGATAATTTATTTTTTTCAATTACTTTTCATACTTTCCTCCTTTTACCTAAAAAAAACCTCCAAAATTCCAAAATTTCCCCTCCAATACTGTTTATTTATGATCATAATGTAATGCCCTAGAAACACATTAAAGCTCTGCAAATTCCTAGAGCCATGTAAGTGTTGGCATAACCCTTGTTTCACTCTCTTCTTATTTCCTATTCACACACAAAAGTATAAATCTTTCTGATCGTGTGCATGGCACCACGGTTTTATAAACCCACCATCTACAATGGTAGTCACACTTTCATAAATCACATGATTTACATAGTCTTTGCTGTCACAAGTTTTGATTCGGACAATGCTGTAAGAATCTGTCAAACGATGATGCCAATACAGCACCATTTTTTCCACTACCCAGCTGTGTGCAAGAAGGTGTTGAAGAGAATTCTTGGAGACTTGTGTGTACGTAGAAGTTATTTGAGTAGGCATGACTGTGATATGCTTACAAACCTTGGTACAATGTTACGTGACTCAGTGTCACAGCGACCAGGGGTTGATACAAACTATTTCTGCGTCTACATTGCAGAAATGAAAACTGGTTGCAGTTACAACGTAGTGAGAAGTCAGTTTTATTTCCAAGTGGATGAATTTCCTGACAGAGAAAGGCTGAGAAGAATTGCATGCAGTGAAGGAGGTGGACATTCTTTGCCTGCTGGGGCATCAAAACTTGGAAGATTCAATGGTGAAGATGATGAAGAGGACGATTGTAGCATATGCTTCAATCATTTCAAACAAGAGAATGATCATCCAACAACCTTGCCTTGCAACCATTCTTTCCACCGCAATTGTATTTTAGAGTGGTTTGTGCAGAGTGGAACGTGCCCTTTGTGCCGTTTCAAATGTACTACTCGTCGTTAATGTTCCATCATAACTCTATTAATTCATTGCTTCAACAAGTAAAATGTATCCTATATCAAAGATAAATACTTAAATCTATTCATGGTTGATTCAGTTTTGTAAAGATAATAAAGATGATGACTCAGCCAACAATAAGGAAAATTCCAGAAAATAAACGACATAAAATTCAGGTTGGAAGCAGAAGTATAGCAAGTTATATTGCAAAGGTATGAAATATTAACCAAAAAAAATAGTTAGTTCCAATTTGTTCTTGTAGCCCTATTTTAGGCTTACCATATTCATTTTGTAAATTGAAAACTGCTAATGAATAATTACTTGAAGCCGAGAAACTTAGAATGACACTTCAATTTTTCTTCAAAAATTATTATTTTAGCGACTGCAATTAAGAAAATATACCTGAAGCATTAGTATAATTCTTCTTGCTTTTGCTTCTATTCTACTCCACTTTCCACTGCAATCTACAACACTGTGTCCTCTGAGATGAATTCATTCATGCTTCAGAATAAACAGCTAAAGCCTTGCCAGCAACATGTCTTCTGCAAGCTTTTTTGACATATGTTCACTGTCATCAATTTCACGTTAACATCCACTTTGATTTGATGGTTCCATATATCCTCCATCAGTTAACACCTCACAATAGTAGTTTTTCTAGAAGATGGCTTTTGAGGGTGGAGAACAGTCTTCACCTGGGAGCCACAACACTTGAAAAGTTAAGGATAGAAGATGAAAGAGATAATTGTTTCATATGTCATGAAAAGTTGAATTGTGGTGACTATGAAATAAGGTGAAGTTTAAGATGAGTTGAAATATTATATTGGATAAAATCTAGAATCATATTTAATTATTTAGTTGTTGGTTTAGCCATAATTAAAAATTTCTCTCCAATATTAATTCTTTTCTTGGATACCTAACACCTTGTTATCATGTTTCTCATGTTTCACATGCATTCATCACTCTTAGGCTTACATATTTTCATGCTTTCTGAGAATCCCATGATCACGTAATTACTTGTTTATTGAATCGTAATAAATTGTTTACTTGAAGAGAAGTCAGATTAATGGTCATAAATATAATTTTGTAAACGCTCCAATGTATTAAGATGTTATTTTTAATATAAATAGAGAAATATTAACATAAGAATCATAAATTTAAAATTTAATTTATGAGAAATATATATATATATATATATATATATTTATATAAATTAAGTTTGGAGAAAATACGTTTCTCTGATTTTATAAAAAGAAAATATGTTTGAGCCATTTGTGAAAAGGTACAATTGGGCTTTTGTAGAGTTGGCACGCAGGCCCACATGAAAGCTGGTTTTCATCTTCTTCCACTAAAAATATTCTACGCTAAAAATTTAGAATCATCGATTTTTTCTTAAATTATATTTTTATTCTGAATATTTTTTAAAATTTAAAAAATGTTTTTTTAATTTTTCTCATCTATGTTTAATATATCTTATATAAAAATATATTTAAGGACAAATTTATCATTTTGTTTTTACTCTAACCTAACTTTAAAAAAAAACACACATGAATAACACTTAATATGTGTCTTTCATAATTTTGAGATTCACACTTTTAAAAACAAATACATTGTAAATAGAAAAATAATCAATTAAATATAAGTGAATTGTATAAACATACTATGTTGCAACCATGGAACATACTCAAAACTTCCTCTACCATTTTCTGAATACTTTCTATACTTATGTGAATTTTTTTTTTTTTTTTGAAAATTAATTTAGAGAATATTTTTCATCTTACTTATATATTTATTTATATTATTTCTCTTGTATACTCTAAGTTGTAAAAAATAGTAATGGTAAACATAGTTATTTTCCACTTTTAAACCCTAACTTAAACTTCTATAATTATTTACTAGAATAATTATTGTCTGTAAAAAAATTTATTTTTATTAATAAATTTACAGTGGAGCAAAAGTCCAATCATTAAAATAAAAACATTTTTAATTTCTATTATCTTAATATATTACCCAAAATTTTAATTTATTTTTTTAATTATTAATAAATTAAAAATCAACTTAGCAGAGAAATACAATAGCCCAGCTTAGATGTCATTTTAACATCTAAAAATTCTTTTACATGCAAATAAATTATTCAAGTAAAACTAAAACTTATTATTTAGAAATAATTTTTTTAGAAATATTAATTAATCTAGTGTGGAAAAAATTACAATTTTTCTACAAAATTAAAATAGACGAAATGAGTACCCATTATTAGTTAGACTTTCGACTAGTTAAATTAATTTACAATAATTTTAAATTACTTCATATTAATTAGTTGTCAATAAGTGAACTTGTTATTTTTTTTCTTCTTAGTGGTGAGAGCACTTATCCAACCAAAGCATCACCGTTAAAAAAAATTGGTAACACATAAATTAAATAAACATTATTTAAGAAATAACTTATGCATTATTAAATTTTCTATATATATAATAATAATATTAATAATTTTATTAAGTAACGTTCAGTAAACAAAATTGTAAACGGAAAATAAAACGCGTTGTGAGGGAAACGAGATTAAATATACGTTTTATATTCGTAGTCTTAAAAAAAAGTTGTAATTTTGATCTGTATAAATTTTCATTTTTCAGTTTAAGTTTTAAATAATACTTATTGAATTCTTATAAAATTGTAAAATTTTGAAACCAGTCTCTTTTACATTATAATATATTAATTTTAGTCTTTGTTATTAAGAAATACAATCTCCCATAACAAATTAATATTCTAAAATAAAAATCTTGTACATAAACAAGCAAGCGGTAAAAAATAATATAAAATTAAAATTATAAAATAAGTATATTAAAAACATCTTTAGAAATTATTTAAACCAACTTTAATTTAAATGGAAAGAATATTTAAATATATTGAATTTGAATTGTTTTATTTAAATTATTTAATTTTAATTAATTTTATTTATATAAAATAATTTAATTAATTGAATTTTAATTTTAATTTTACTATTTAAATAAAGTAAGTTAATTACTATTAAATATAAACTTTATTTCAAATTAAATAATATTCTTATTTCTAAACTTCTCCATTAGGTACAAGATAGAGATGACATGAGACCAAATATTTATTGCCTCTGCTTAAGAAAATTCTATTTTATTTTTAAGATGTAGGAAATGGAAAAAATGTAAAAAAAAAAATCAAAATATTTTAAAAATCTATCATATATTTTGTCTAAAGAAATATTATTTTATTTATATATTTTAAATATTGATTAATTATTTATCAAATTTTTTTAAAAAATATATAATTTATTCTTTTTTATAATAATAATTTTTATTAAATATTAAATTTAAATATAAAAATAATTAAAATTACATATTTTTTAAAATTAAAAGACTATTTCAAATTATAAAGATGAAAGACAAATTTTAAAAGAATATTATAACTAAAATATTTTTTTCCGACATTAGTTAATCTCTCATTTGATTGATAGATTTGGAGAAATATTACAAGATATATAAGTTACCAAAAAGTAAAAAACTTAAGAAGCCATAATTGCCCTAAAGAAAATTTTGACTTTGCACCACCCATTGAAGCAGGGGTTGGAAAAGAATAGAATTCTGAAAAAAAAATTCTGGACATGAAATAAAAAATTACACAAATATTGAGCCAGAATGAAGATCAATCTAAAGCAGCCTGTGTTGGTTTTTGGTCAGAGGGTGGAGCAGTCCAGTATTGTTTTACAGCAAAGAATATCTTTTCTCTCTGGTGAGGCCCCTTTTCATGATCTGCAATTCTGGAATCCCATTGCATTGCATCTGCAAAATTCTTCACCTCCAACAACACATCCACATCATCACGCAAGATCACACTGCCTTGTGGCCTCAAAATTCGATCCATCTCAAGCAGAATGTCCTCCATTTTACATCTGCACAAATTAATTTCATAATTTTTTATCAATGTTCAAATAGTTATTGATCAATTTTAAGATTATTGAACCACCATTGAAGTAGTTATTTGTCAGTTTTCAAATCATTGAATCAACTATTGAAATAGTACTTAGTCAGCTTTGAAAGTATCGAATCACTGTTGAACAGTTAACAGTCAATTCTCAAAATTGACATTAAAACCAGAGGTGCTTTCCTGTAATATTTTTCAGCAGACCAAATTGACAAATACCTGTTTTGGTAGAGGCTAAAAACTGAATCACCATGTATGAAGTCATAAGTTCTTGGGTATGTGGACATGGCTTCACACCTGGAAACAAAAGTAGTTAGAAACAAACTTCAACTTCCATGTGCTGAAAAGTAAAAGACAAAAATTTGGTTTCTAAATCATTGATTATAATTGATTGAAACAAGTGTATCTGTAGAACAGTGTCCTGTCTATAGTAAAGGACAAAAGTTGGTAGCATTTGAGTCGAGCAATTAAGCTGGTTATTAGAGGTGCCCTTGACCATAATTCAAGAAAAAAGTCCCTTTAAAATTAACTTATCAGTAAAGTGCACTAGGAAAATTGTATCCACAATGTACTTTAATTAATATCCATTTATACCAATCCATAATAAAGAAATTTAAAATAGTCAAAGTGAGATATGCTTCTAATCTAATTATTCAATCAGAATGCTACTTTCTACACAACTATATTCTACTTTTCCTAGAATGAGTCCCTTGATTACTTTAGCAAATGGAAGAATGACATACCAGTTTTGGTAGGTTCCAATCAATCCACGTTCATATATGGCACCAAGTGTGTTGACCTCAGCCTCAACTGGGACAATGTTCATGACCCACACAGGATCATCTATCAGAGCAGCTGCAAAGCCTCCCAAGTAAGCATTCATATCAAGCAGATTACGGTATCTGCCATGCTCTGCTAGCTGATAGTCCAGGGTCTTGTAGTATGCTACTCTCTTCTTCCATAACTCAGTGTTTGCTTTAAACATTTCCACCGTAATTCCCTCCAAGCTTCCACTACTAATCCTTGGTGGAACTGATGTTAACCTCTCGGGCCAATTTTTCAATATGCCACCACTAACTTCTCTGACATCATTAACCTCTGGCAGTGGTGTCAAGCAGGTATCCATTTTTGTGTACCTGACAACGAAAAAGAATGTTGAATAAAGCATACCAGAGTGAAAAAGTTGCATAAAACATGTAAACAAAATGTTTTAACATTAGGGGCCCAGATAGAATCTTCTCTTTTGGGGCTGATCAACTAGATTCAGGAAGCTACAGGAATGGAGTGAGAAACAAGATGGAAAAAGTAATACAAGCCTAGGTGGCTAGATCATGGTTGTACTGACTAGTCACTTTAAAAACTTTATCATCCAAGTGGTTTTGGTATCACTATTAAACTCTCATTGGCAGCAAGCATAATATGCTTTTTATCCTTAGAAAAGAGACACTGAAAAAGCTATAGGCTCAAAAGCAAGATCAATAACACACGGAACTAACAGTGACAGTGATTGCAAGTCAATCTTTCCACAAAACTGCCAACCTAAAGTTTCCTTATCTGAGAATTATCTTCTTTTAAGATCTATTTTAGGTCTCTCAATCAAAGACCTAAAACACATTTTAGCCATCATTAAGACAAAAAATGTAAAACTAAAAAGTATGGCGTATTACCATGCTGTGTCTGGATCCTTTGCCTCACAAAAGGGTCTATTCTTGAAGACTTTTCTTGTTATTTTGCAATGTATATGATTGGTGGGCTTCTGCCATATGGCAAGGTCACCCTTTTGCACCAATTTTTTCCAGCATAGGCTTTTTGCCACTCTCTCAATTGTATCCTGTTCCTCTTTGAGACTCTCACGAGTCCTATCCCAACCTTTCCAGTGACTCTCCCAGTTTATTGGTGGCCCTGAAAGAATCCAGTACCCACCAGGACGTAGCACTCGATCAACTTCAGTCAAATAAATCCCCTCTGCCAATCACCATTGTAAAACCAGATAAAAATTAGTCCACAAAACTTAGCTTCCTAAATATGCACACATAGAATATATTCACACAAATTTTGAAGCATGTATATGTACCATTCATGCCCCAGGGAATGAGGCAACGTGAGCAGTGTGCCATGTCAAAGGCCCTTGAAGGGTAAGGAAGCCTAATTGAGGCAAGAACTCCAATCAATGCAGGAACTCCTCGTTCAAGAGCAAATTGAACTTGAGCTTCATGTGTATCTCTTGGTGCAAATGACACTGCTAAAATGTCACGTGACAGAAGATATGCTCCCCAACTTGCAAC
Source organism: Macrotyloma uniflorum (assembly GCA_016859785.1). Classification (NCBI taxonomy): domain Eukaryota; kingdom Viridiplantae; phylum Streptophyta; class Magnoliopsida; order Fabales; family Fabaceae; genus Macrotyloma; species Macrotyloma uniflorum. The sequence continues at coordinate 4,646,987 of BDMB01000008.1, read as the reverse complement.
CTGCATAGTATAAATAAATCATAAAATTAGGCCAAGTGAGTAATTTCTCACACACAAAAATTAACTTCTTCTGGTTTATGTGTTTCAAATTTTCAATAGAAAAGCATTCCAATGTTGTTAATATATATGTGATTAACAAGAAAATAGTCCATAGTAGAACATGTTTGAAAACCATGAGAAATAAGCTTGTGGGTCTAATCAAAATGTCTTCTTCTAATAATGAAGTTTTGATTAATCACCAGTAAATCAGGTGAAGGTAGCATAATTGTGATGGTTAGTTAGGAATCAACATCTAACTCCATTATCAAGATTTTGCTTTCCACTAATTCTTCAATGAAGAACATAAATTCCAAGAATATCATCACTATGATTAGCACCAATTGAATTGAAAAACACATTTTGGATTTCAATCCAAATGAAATGAGACAAAAAAGAAAAAATGTACTTTTTTTTTTCTTATTCAAGACGGCACTTTACTTCGGTCTGAAGAATTAAGTAGATTGTTTTGCAAATTATGTGATTCCCATTTCACTTTCCTCTCTCCAGAAGAGGACAAATTCATAGTTCCAAATTTCATGTTTTTAGCATCATCCCTCAAATTTTCTTATCTGTTAACTTCCATTCTCAACCAATTACCCCAGTTCCTTGAGATTATATAAACCCAAACAAAATTTGGTTTAACGTAGAGTATAAGACATCCAACTCAATCACAATCGTAAACATTAGAAACGTGGCTTTCACAAAGAGGTCATGATCATATATTAAAAAAAAAAAAAAAAAATATATATATATATATATATATTAATCGTTTAGAAAAGAGAAAATATTAAAAAATATATTAAAAGAAAATAGAAGAACATGTGGAAACAAAATTTGCGGGATTTAATATTAATTCTTTTCTTTCTTTCACCCACTTGGTTTCTTAAATAAAATATTCCATTCCCATAAAAAAGCATTTTCTGAAAGCATCAAAGGAAAGAATATGTAACGTATAAGTGATTTACAATCCCGATTAATCCTCATTCTCTTTTCAAAAACATTCCAAATAAGACAAATTTTTACATTATTACCAATACCAGAAAAAGAGTTGATCTTTTCCCAGAAAACCCAGTTGGTCAAGCGTGGACCCAATCACATTCCACCCCAGGATCCATTATTCTATAGTTGTTAAACCACCAATGAAAAAGAGGTGAACCACCCGGTTTGGTTCACCTGAACCAAAAACAAAATAAAATAAAGTGCAAAATTTGATTCAGGTTTCTCAATTTTCAGTCAAAAATTGACTTCAATTCATATATTTTAAAAACGATAATTTTCATATATTTTTCTTATAATAGGTGAATTTCATTGAAGAAAAAAGTCAAAATTCACTGGCATTGAATAAAAAATATGATGTTCAAAATTATTATTTTGAAAGTACAAGAACTTGGACTGATTTGAATCGAAAATTGAAGATCTGAAAACACATTTCATTTGACTGTAAAATTAAAGAAGAAAAGGGGTTGTATGAAAGAATGGAAGTCTTAAAAACCGAACCGGTTCAAGAAAGCACGTACCCCACAGCCAGTGTCTAAGGCGGTTCGGATGGACCCATCTTTGAGATTAATGTGTTTTCCGATGTCATCGATGTACGCGCTTGCGCCACGTGGAAACATGGTCCCACCCCCGGGGAACCTGAACAGCTCTCCCTCGTACCGAACCCAGTTCTGGTTCTTCTTCTCCACGGTCAACTCCGTGTGTGGCACGTTCGCGAACCACACGGCGTCGCGGCTCGCCGGCCACCGCAGAGGAATATGGTACCCGAAAGGCGCCGGAATCCGGCACCGGAGCACCTCCGCCTCCCTGGGGCAGTGCCGCTCGCGGTAGATCAGGTTGTCGCGGGAGAATCCCAGCGACCGCTGCACGTCCTCGCAAGGCGTGTACTCCGCCAGCGACGCATTGCAAGGAGGCGCGTGGAACGCACGCGAAACCTCCTTGGGATCGGGAGCGAAATGGTTGGCTGAAAAATTTAAAGTTGGTTTGGAAGTGGGGTGGGAGAGGAGATTGGATGTTGGGTCGGGGCAGTTGCGGCGGCCAGCGAGGTGGGTGGTGGCGGTGACAGCGGCGAGTGAGGGAGGAGAGTGGTGCCAGAGGCCGAGTAGGTAGAAGAGGGTGCAGAGGAAGGTGGTGAAGGTGAGAAGGTAGAGTCTTGTGAGTTGGTTGTTTTGCTTCTTGGAAACACAGGTCCGAAGTAGGGTTCCCCAGTTGGCCATTGTTGGATTGATGAAGGAGAAAGAAAGTGAAAGTGAAGGGTTTGTGTTTATGTTTGTGTTTGTGTGTGTTTTGTTGTGAAAGGTTGTGGTTGTTATATGGTGGTGTTATATGGTGGTGTTATGCGTCTTCATGGGGAGGTGTGAGAGCATGAAGGAAGAAAAAAAGACGCGTTTTTATTTAAACTCAAGCGTGTTAAGAGAGACACATGGTGGAAGAATTGATGAGAAGAAGAATAGAGAGAGAGAGAGAGAAGAAGGAAAAGAGAGAGAGAGAGAAGAAGAAGAAGAAGAGTGGTGATGGTGGTGGAATCGAGTTCTTGTTTTTGGTTCTTGCTTGCACTGTTTGTTTCTGTGAAATGAATGGACGATGAGTGAACTGTTTGTGGTGAATTCAATTGAATGAATGAATGAATGTTTGTAATATGGATAAGCACTTCGTGTTACTACGTTCATTCCTTTTTTTTATTTTCTTTTAAAAGAAGATTAAATAAGATTTATTACTATGTTGCCTACTTTCATGGGTTAAACTTTCTGAGATAAATAAATAAATATGTCTGAATTTTAAACAAAATTATTAGGAGGGACATAAATTTTATTTGGAGTATTTAATGTGGTAATATATTTATTCAAATTTTGATCAGTTTATTAAGTTGGAATACATGTGCTTGATGTTCTGTACACGCAATTCTAATATTTGAATTGAAACTTCTTGTTCAACCATTTATTTTAATTATTAATTGTACTGATGAATTTATTAAATTTTATGAGAATTGTTTGAAGGTTATATTAAATCTTTCTTAATTATTTTCAGAACGGTTATAGAGTTTAAAATTCAAAAATTAATCCGAAATTTAATAAGAATCAAAATTATTTTACTAATTTATTTTAAATATAATAATATAATATATGAAATAATATTACTAAACAATAATACACATAAATTTATAAAATTTAAATCTAAACTTCACTTAAAAATGTTATAAGTCTAAAATGTAATAAAAATAACTTCAATCATAATAAAAAAATTGTTTAACAACTGTAAATCTCTTAAAAAGTAATTTAGTTTCTTTTTTCATCACCAATTCGACCTAATTTTAGATTATATGAAATCTGATTACTTTACTTCAAATCGAACATAGGTAAGTTTTGGGTCCATTTTCAGAAAATAGTTGATAACAATATGAAAATGTTTTATAATTATGTGTAAACTAAAAACATATTAGTACAGTTGGAAATGAATTGGATTCCTGAATATATTGTTCTGCCAGCTCAATTTTTGTGATGAAATTTTTGGTGCATTTTGTTGATAAAAAAGTGTTGTGTTAAAATAAACATATCATTAAATTTTATCAATCAAAATTCTAATGAAGATTAGTCACTAATCAAACTTTCAAACCACTAAGATCCTTATACATAAAAAAGAATAATGAAAATTAAATTCGGAGATCAATTTGACACCATACCTTAATAAGTGTGTGTAAATGTATAAGTAGAAAGAAATGTCATAGAAAAGGAATGATGTATTAATTGCAAAGTTTGAAAAGGATAATGTTCAGGAATAATTTATTTGCAGAAGAAAAAGGAAGATTGAAATTAGTAATGAACTATGCTTTTTTCTATTTTGAAACAATTACTATTTATAAGTTTATTTCTATTCGAAATATTGTATTTTTACAATTTTTGTTATTTGGAAGCAGACATGGTATTAATCAATACTGATTTGGCTAAACTGACAGTTTCAGAGAGGTGAAAGGGAATGGAAACTGTGGTTTTTCTCCAAAAGGATGAAAACGTAACGTGATGTGAAAATTGAATTTGAAGAGATGAAACTGCAAAAATGGTCTTCAGAAAGGAAATATATATAATTTATTTATTTATTATAAGCTGTTCCCCAGCTCACAGAATCATCAACATGATGTTGACCCTAATGAAAATGTAAATGTTTAGGGTTGAGTGCTTGGTGGATTTGAAAATTTGCATTAAATGATTTTGAAAACATAAGAACAATTAAGAAGCTAGTTAAGGATTGTATATTTGTATTTACATTCAAAAAAGTAAATGAAAGGATTTGATTATTAGTGAGAGTTCCATATTTGACATCGTTGATTGAAGATTATAAATGTGGTTAGGAGGAATGTAAGTAAAAATATTTGTTTTTTTAATTATTATAACACTAAATTAAATTATTAAGCATATTATATTTGTATTTAAAAATATTACGAATATAATATATTTGTGTATAAGGTACATTGAATATAAATATAATATATTATTTAGGTATTTTAATAAAAATTGATATTCAATTTATTAATATTTTAAAAATATTTATTAGCAATAATGCTACTTGTATTTTTACATGTGAAGATGTTGTAATTTTCTTATCAATTAACAAATATTTTGTGTATTTCATGAATATAGTTAGGTTTTAATAGAATGACAGTAAATTAAAAGTTACTTTGAAATATATCTATGTTAGTTTATGTAAGATTTTTGAAAATGTTTAAAATTATGCTAATTTAAAATAATTTAATTTTGGAAATGAAGAATAACATGGATTATTCTTTTTTGAGTTAATATATTATACCAAGTTTCTTTATTAAACTTATGTTAATTATTTAATAAATTTCATGATGATTAATATGAGAGTTATAAGTTAATTTATAAAAACTTTTTATATAATTTTCAATTTTTTATTATTTTTAATAGATGAATAAATTAGTTTTAATTAAATATAAATTAATTTCATTTTTTTTATCTTTTTCTCTTTTATGATTTTTTTTGGAACATCAAATAGACACTACTAGTGAAAAATATTGATAATAAGTATATGTTGAAGTGGCGAGTTAAAGTTGCATTAAAAACAAAATAGAATAAAAAGACAAATTTTAAAGGTCTAAATTTTTTTTGTATATGTATAGAAAATATGTTATATATAATTTGAATAAGTGAGAAGACAAAATTGGCTTATTAAGAAAATATGACTATCATATATTTAAAGAATATAAGATAGTTAATTTTGATTTAGAAATGATTTTTTTTTTTAAATTTAATATCATGTTTTTGTGAATTTAGCATAATATTTTAAAAAACAGGTTTCAGTTGTTTATTTATGAGTTTTGATTTGGTCTTCTTATTATTTTTATATTTATTTATGATATTTTAGTATGTAATAGATGATTTTAAAATATCGATATCATGATTTATAGTATACCAAATATGCTAATTGTTATATATAAAAATTTGTATATATACTACTATAAATAAATAATATTTTATATTTTTAATATTGTGTATCTTAATTATAATTATTATTTTAAATACTTTCTTTATAAATTAGTGATTATAATTTCTTTAATAACTTATAAGAAGTTTAATTTTTTTAGAAATATTTTTAAAAAAGTTTTTCCAAACATATATTCTTATTCTTTTACAATATTATTTACTTTTATATATATATATATATATATATATATATATATATTTGTGTGTGTGTTTTTTTAGTACTATTGAAGTATAAGTGTATCATCAAACTTTTCCCTATTTTTCATGTCAAAAGGGACCAATCATTGAAATATTAAATTAATATATATTCGATAGACACTACCCTAGCTACGTGGTGCCATATTTCTAAATTCTCGTATTTTATAATACGTGTAAAACCTACCTGTGGTGTTTTCCGAAAGTAATGTTTAAAAATTAGGTCTAGATATATTCCAAACTTCATGTGCTGACATCTTCATAAACAAGAGTTGGCAACGTGACTAGTTTCATCAATCTTACTATATTCATTTTTCTTTTCCTTTTTTCAACGGACGTACAACATGCACCATAGCAGGTCCCCATCATCCCATAACTTCTCACTATATTCAATTATTATTTCTCATCAAATTATAGCATAATCCAAATACCATACACACTTTTTTTTGCAAGATATGTCATACCCTATGCTGGTGGATTAAATTTCAAACGTTTCTTTAGAAGACAACCTCAAACACGAGCCTATGCATGCATCTAGTTGCTCACTAATTAATCCTCGACTCTCATATTCTTAAAATTATCACAGATAAACTTGTCCTGCATAACACATCTTGTTAAGCTTTAAAAAATCGTGAAGAGAAGACTTAGGTTGGAGATGTTAATGTTAGAGTTCAGTTCTCATTCATGTGATGTGCTGTTCAACCTATAAAAGTAGAAAACTAGCAAACTGGTTATTAACCTCTCAGTTATTTGTTGAACTATAACCTATAATTACTATAAATTATGATAACTGTTGTAACTCGTTTTCAGGTTAGAATGTGATATCCAACATTCAAGTTTTGGTTGAAGATTGATGTTCATCTGGTGATTATATTGTCATAATAGAGTTCCATATATTTAGTTCTTTCCTGTCATACTAATATATGTGATCAGATTCTCAGTTTGTTACATACTTAAGTGTTCATAATAGAGCACAACAGAGTAATATGTACTTAAAATTGTTTAGCAAATAAATTCAGCTTTTGAGATATATGAACTGGAAATAGTGGATTGTTTCTTACTTTTCCATGATGAAGGATGAGCCAAGGAAGAAACATTGACCAGTTATTGATCTTATACCAAGCTGCCGAATTAGAATGAGAGAAACCTTTCAACTTGTTATCAGATTGAATAAGAATAAACCTTGGTATATTGAAGTCCTTGAGAGCAACAATGAGGGTAACATGGGGAACATAGAGGTTGGCTTGTTACGATATTAACTGAGATTACTCATTCCAAAGGAAATATCAGTGGAGTGATAACAAAATTCCCAATTCGTCTTCTACAGATTTGATGCATTGGGGGTGTTTTAGCTTAGTGTGTGCTTCAAAGTGCTATAGTAAGAATAAACTTAGACAAGGAATAAAAGATATGGTTATTGCTCGTGTCAAGAATACATATTTTGAGCTTAGAATTATGTTAGACAACATATATAATACTTATATTTTCTGCGGAAAAGTAAACAGGAATGGAAGAACCAAGCACAGTAGTTATTTGACTTATGGATTGTGACTTTTCTATGATTTTGCAGAAGTGTAAGAAGAACCTTGGGCTAATTAGGCATGAATGCCATATGGTCTGTTTGGTGAGGTTAATCACTCTTAAGATGAAATTTTAATGATAAAAGATATATTTTAAAAAGTTTAAGTATTACACTAATGACTTATTTACAGAATACAAAACTAAAACATGAGTTGACATGATTGTTTTGAACAAATCAAAGAATATAAATTAAGCTTGACAATCTTCATTCTTAAGTATCCAAGTTTCTATAAGATCCAAAAATATCGTTCATTAGAAGAAATGTTTTCTATCTAAACATGCCTTTAAAAGGTGTAACAAGACTAGACGTTCTTTAGGATTAAAAAAAAAATATAATAAAACAGGTGTTAAATTATACTTTTGATTCCTTTTTATTTTTTTATTGTGATTTAAGTTCTTCCATTTTTAAAAATTCACAATTTTAGTTTGTTAGAATTTAAGTGTAAATATGAATTCAATTTAATATTAAATATAAATGAGTAAATTGAATAATATATATAAGTGTAAATATGAGAAGGTCACATTTCTAAGATAGAATTATTGCATTGAAACACACATTCTAACTAAGCTAGGAAACTTTTTGTAAGGAATGAGACCAGGACATGAATTATATTGAATCATTGTGCCCTAAATGTGCATATCTCTGTTAATATTAACTATGGAAAATTTTAGATCAAACAATTTATGTGTATGTTTATAAGCTTTTTGCAAGTTTTCAATAACACCCATGTTCATGAACTTCCTCTGCATAGAACTTCTATAATTACTAATTAGATGGAAATGCCATGCATGTGCTTATCACTAGTCTAGTAGTCATACTTTATGCCTTTATCACATGCCTTGATGTATATGTGTAGGGTTTCTATTTTTAAAGTCAATATTATACCTTAAGTTAGGAGTTCAGCTTTTAGGATGTTTGACTGATAGAATTTTTTATATTTTATTTAGGTATATCCATTGAATTGTTGATTAAAATTAAAGAGATTGAACTGATCAATTGATGTTATATATATAATTAGTATTTGGCTTTTCTGAGAGATGCATTTTTAAGAAATGCTCTCACTGTTGTCATCATAAAATCAATAATCACAGTAGTTAATTATAGGATGAACTTTTGAGGCGAAATCTTAATTTAAACAGTTGAGAAAATATGAAGACTAAAGATATGAGAAATTAAAATTAAAGAAACTAAAATTGCAGATAGATTAACATACACAGATTAAAAGTGCAGTTAAACTAATTGCTAGAATGATCATGTTATTGTATGTGCAATTTATAAAGAGTGTAAAAGAATATATATTTCATTGTGTTTAGATTCACAGACATACATATATATATATGTATGTATATATATATATATATATATATGTATGTATCTCTTGATTAGACTTGATAGACTATTACAACAACTGATACAATGTAGCTTACTTGTCTGAAAATATACATGCATGCTTCAAATAAAATTTACTGATATTAAAATGGTTTATTTGGTGTTGTTTAGTAGATGAAAAGGTTACAAAAGGAGTAGTGTACTAAGAATTAGACATACTCTTTGGCAACCATATAGATGAACTATGAACTAAGAATTTATCTGCTTAATATATTCTGTTATGTCTATAAAATAAATATATATATTATGCTTTTCTGATTGTTTCATTGGTTCCTTACTGTTAAGCATGGAGTTCATGTTGAGGATATTCATTACATGAAGGATTAAATGAGTTGGGACAGAACTGAACTGTGTCACTCACTTGTGTATTTGGTTTTTGTTGGTTATGGAAATCCTGTCTTGGCGTAGGAATTTCTGCATATTCTCATTGTTAATGCTGTTATATCTATTAATGTTCTAATTCTGAGAAAATTCTGAAGTATTTTCCTTCCCTTTTTATTGTAGATCTTTCTTCTAGTTTCAGTATATGTGTTGAAAATTTATATGTGGGTTATACAATGTCATGTAGTTTAAATATTTAGGATCAATCATATAAAATGATGGAGAAATCATGAGAATGTCACACATAAATGGAGGAAGACATGGAGAGTGTCATATATATTTATTTGTGATATATATATATATATATATATATATATATAAATGTTTTGACATAAATATATATTCAAAATTTAATAAAGTTTACCATAAGAAAAAATAAGTGCTTTAAATTTCATCATTTTAGAAACTACTCTTTAGAGACGATTTTTTAGATTTTTTCTTCAATGAGATGTTTCTAAATATTTTTATTTTCCTTTTATCTCTTTTGATATTTTAAATTAGATTTTAATATTACTTTTTTTTAAACTATAAATGGATAATGATATGTTTGCGTTACAATGTAACTTATATTTATCATAATTTAAAATATAATTTATATTTTTAAAAATGCACTGAAATCTATTAATTAATTAACACCGGAATAAATAATATAAAAAATAGATATTTTAAGTAACTTTATTTATAAATACTTTTAGCAGAAAAAGATAATAAAGAAAAATAAATGTTTTTCTTTAGAGCTTCAGCAGAATTTTCACAAAATAAGGAACTCCAGACTCGTAACAGAGAAGTTGGCCATGAGAAAATCTGCCATTTTTCTCAACATTTTGAAGCGATTCAATATGGTTACCAACATTAGTATGACATGTAGTTATACAATGTCATGTAGTTCAAATTCCTGTGTTCTCTCAAGCGATTCTGGGTTCCTGTCTAGCTTTTTTGGATTCAAATTTGGGTTTGGGTGATAAACTGGGGTTGTGCGTTCAAAAAGGTAGCAATGGTGTGGTTGTGATTGGAATGAGAATGCTGTTTTGCATGCCGCATTTATTCATGTTTTACTTCCAAGAGGGTTTTCATCATAGAGAAAATGTTAGAGAATGCTGGTTGATGATGGAATCAAAGGTATCCTAAAATGCTTGATATTTGTTTGACAGATGTTTTCTTTTTTCTGTTTTCAATCTTTTACTGATACTTCCACGAACAGGGATAGATGATTGAACTTTGAAGATATCGGAATCACCTATTTGAACCCAGAAGTCAAGGTGAGATTTTTGCAACTAAAACCGTGCTACACTTCCTAATGGTACAATTGGGTTTGTCTTTCTTGATATTCTTTAATTTCTGTACATTTTGTTGACTGGGGTGTTTTCATCTTTATGCCTCAGAATATGCAAGTTCGTAATTCAGGTTTAATTTTTATGTTTGTTTTGTAGATATCACGCCTTAGGGAAAGAACAACTAATAGCATTTTTGAGGAGTGATGAGAATTGAAACATTGGAAACAGGATTCTTTCGGTTGTGTGAAGTTAAAATCATGTTTGAGTAGAAGTGAAAAAATTAGCTTTTGAGATCATGTGAGTATTTTACTGCAAATATACTTTTTAGACAGAAGGTATCCAAATATAATTTTCACTTCAAACAAAAATTTAACCAAAACCAACTTTATAAAATCATGACCATCCAAAATAAAGTTTGCTACTTCTCAGTTGTCACCCAAACACACTGATTTTGTCTCTGAAGAGCATAAGTAGAGGTTAAAGGGGCTTGCAATCTTAGCCCACCTCTTCAGAGTGTAGCTCACTTTTTTGAATTGTTGGTACTCCTCACATCTTCTTTAGTAAGGTTGCTTGATACCAAATCTGATACATATCTGAAGTGGGAAAAATGCTCATTATTACTTTGAGCAGACTTAGTTCAGCCAGTGAATTTTTTTGAAAACAATCTTCTTAAGAGGGATTCATGTTAACTAATATCACTAAAAATTTGGTCTTTCAACTGAACTGAATGACATAATAATTCAGTTTCTCTACCTGTTTCTGATAATAGCCAATCACTATTCCTGCAAAGAATTGAATGTTGACTTAACATTTGTAGTCCAAAAAAATGGTCTAAAGTGTTGTTAGCATTAGTATCTTAAGGAGGAAAACCAATAAAGTGATATAAAGGCCAGATTATAACTGAATTGATTTCTCTTTTATACAGAATCTGATGTTATTAGAAAATAATTACAAGCTGGTACTATGATATTGATAGGGCTATAGAAACAACATTTTGATGAGGATGCTTTCCATATCGCATTTGATAATTTTTTTTAAAAGTGTCTCCTAACAATATCATTGGAAAATAACTAAAATCTCAGATTAAACTTTTACATTCTTTTTCAATAAGAATCCCTATCTTCAAAGATGTAGGTTTGCTGAAGTATTGTTTCTGGGGCATTTGAAGTATCTCCATTTGGTGAACTTGGCTATTCTTTGAAGAAGCGCAAAATAGTTTACAAATAAAAGCTTTACTACACATACATAGGCTTTTCTTTAAAATTGACTTTCATTATAAAAAGGAAAAACATTGAAGTCGCTGTTGAATTTGTTCACTTGGATAATACTACTCATGAATTTCTGCTTGAATTATTTCTTACAAAACAGGAATCAGTCTTCAACTCCAACAAAAATGAAATTGGAAATGACATTAGATTCCCAATTTGAACTCACAACCCAACTTTATCACCAAAACAAATATGAATCCAAAATGGTAGATTTCATTCACATACGAACCCAGAATCGCTTGAGGGAAAACTGAGATTCTTCTCAGTGGAAGTCCCATTGAAGCAGTAAATGGTACTGGTTGCTACGGCTGATTCCCATTGAATTGCTGCAAAATTTAAAGAAATGCCAGTTTTTTCATAGAAATAAATATTTAAAAAATTATATTTTAATTTTATAAGAAATAATTTATATTATGATGCAAACATAATAAAATTCATAGAAATCAATTGCCATAGCTATGAAAACTATAATGCATAATCAAATGTGATGTAGCTATTTTTCTCTTTTACAAAAATTGATTTGACTACTTCAGAAAACTAAACATTGCCTTCTATATAACTACTGGACAATCAACAGCCAGATCTTGGCTTTGCTTAGGAGGCATTTAGATGAGTTTATGTGGAGCTCATTTGAGTTTATGAAAGTGATTAATAACCTTGATATTCACTTAAGTGTTTTTTTTTCTCTTATTACAGAAAGTCTTAGGGTCAAGCTCATCACAGAGAAGTTTCTTCTTGAATACATGTGCAATAATCTGTTATCCAAAAGTAATTAAGGATCCAAGGTTCCATTAACTGTTGCTTGTTTTATTGTTATCTTCTCCATAAATAAAAAAAATTTTCCTTTTAGTTTCAGTATCCTTCAATGAAGAGAAAGAATTCATCCTTTTCTTTTCTTAACACCCATTCTCTCTGGCCAAGCAAAGAATTCACCCTGCCTTTTCTTCATATAAAAATTCTCCCAAAGTCTATATGTAGGTTAGGATTACTCTTTGCCAACACAAAGAAACCATTGAGAAAAGAAAGACAATTTATCTTTTCAGTGAATTCAGTCCTTTGCCTCTGAAATTGATCCCCCATTTTTTTTTTTTTTAAATTTACATCCCACTTTGTTCTTTACCTTTATTTTTCTAAATTTGTGTTTTTGCTAAAACATATTTAAAAACGAAAAAAAGTTTGGTCATTTCTGTTTATTAGGTTCCAGTTTCTTCTTTACACCTGTGTTCCTAAGTTTTTTATATGCTTGAGTACTTTTTCTAAAGCAAAAATAAAAAGGGTTATTTTCTGTATTTTATGTTGTAGTGTTTTTTACCCATTGTGTTTCTAAATTTGTCATTTGCTTGAACAAATTACAAAAAAAAAAAAAAAAATCCTGTTTATTCTGTTCTGGTGTGTTCTCTATCATTTGTGTTTTCTAAATTTATTGTTTTCTGCAGAATTTTTTCAAAGCAAACTTCAGAAAGAGAAGGAAAAAAAATGATCTTTTCTGTTTATTACGTTCCAGTTTGGTCTTTTTATCCTTTGTATTTCTATATTTGTCATTTGCTAGCATAAATTTAAAATTGAAAAAACAGTCCCTACTAGAATCTTACCTAATACGACCTTGCTAAATTCCAAAATCAAGTGAAACTGAATAGCTGTTCCCAAAGCAAGAGGAGGAAAGCAAACTCTTTTTTGGAGTCTTAGCTCTTAATCACCATTTTCATGCGAAACTGAATAGCTAAAACAAGCAGGAAGAACTCCATTGGTATGTAATACAAACAAACTGCTCCATAAGATTGCACTTTTATTGTTCTTTCTTAATTTACTCTTTTTAGTTCTGTAAGATTCTTTTTACTGATTGTTCCATGAGATTCTAACATTATGTTTGTTTCAATTATATTTGATTAGTAGGTATTAACATTACAAGTTAAATAATTTTAATATTATTAAATTTCTTTATCTTTGAAATATTTAAAGTGAAAACTTAATAGCAGATCATCTAGTTTTAGTATGTTGCTTTAGGATATAGTACATATTTTTATTAGTTATATTTTATATCATTTAAACAATGAGTTTTCTTTCCTTTCCTCCTCTAGCAAGGAGCTCTTAGGCCTAGTGAAGTGGTAAGGCAAACATTATGAATATGGTCATTTTTTCCTTCTCAATCTGTTGTTTAAAAAATGTAAATGAATTATTTGCTACATAGGATTACAAGAATTGTGTGTCCTTAGAGCAAACGTTTGATTCTCTATTTATATTGAACAGTAATGATATAATTAGAGAAAGAAAAGAAGTATGAGATGCAATCCCTAAATTAAAGCTATGTAGATTTCCCTAATTACATGGTCATATCTTCAACACTCTTTAAACATAAAAAAAATAACAATTTGTGGTGGTTTTACTAACTCCAGATAACGAATTACAAAAAATTTAGAAAATCAATGACTCAATTATGTTAAGTATCAAAATAGACAAAAAGATAAAGAATAAAATGTAATATTTCGATAAAGACAACACAAGAAATGAATAAAACAGTAAAGAAAACCCCTGTTCTTGAAAAGGTTCGGGTCCTTCACAGAATTATCCACCTAACCAATATTTTGTAATCCCTTCACCCATTTGGTAACCCACTCAGATATAGGCTATGTTTTTCAAGACTATCCAGCTAGCTTCTAGATTTTCTTTTACTGGATAAAAAACTTCTTTGACCTTATAAACAGTGTTTGATAAACAAGATTTAGTAGCTTGTATCGTTGTTTAAGTTTTAATTCAAGTAGTGTTTTTTAAAATGCTGATTTGTAACTTTTTAATATTTATTCCTTTTCTTAGTTTTTTACTCTTTTTTAAATAAGGTAGGTTTTATTGTATTTTAGGATACATAAATTAACATAGTCATTCCCTCTCTATCAATTATTGCAACATTCCCTCTCCATTTGGTTTTGCCCTCACTCTCTCCTTTTCCTTTTCCACTATATTTCCTTTGTCACCTTCTCCTTTTCCATCATTTTTTCGAAGGCCCATGTGGCCTTTTGGCCCATTATTAATCTTTACATCACCCTCCTTACTCCCCTTTCCTCTTCTTTTATACGCTTGCAAATTAGGCTTATTAAAAATAACAAGCCTATCAAATTACATTTGTTTAATTTAGGAACCTGAATACAAATTCTCAACCAGTTCAGGGAGCTTCTGATGTATTAAACCTTTTTTTTTTTTTTAAATTATTTTTACAAGTTAACATGGGAAGGTTAATTATGATATCAAAGTCATGTATAGTTGACCGGAAATATGAACTAAGTTGTGAATGCTTTATAATTCGTTAATATATGCTGTTTTGTTAAATGCTTTACCACTCGAGTATTTATGTCGTCTGATTTTTTTTTTTTTTTATCTAAATTTATGTTTGTAAGATTCAGGAAGAAATTGTAGTCATAGTAGAAAACAAGTCAAGAGGAAGTATCAAGGAAGCATGGACCCAAACACACTTGTTTCTACAGCCACTGAAAGTGTATTAAAATTTGGGGGAAATCTGGTTACCCGTCATCTGGGTTACTTATGTAATTACAATGGCAAATTTGAAGAGGTGAACCACTGTGTTGAGATGCTAGATGATACTAGAAAGAGGGTGCAAAATGAAGTTATGGTTGCAGAAATGAATGCAGAAGAAATTGAAGAAGATGTTCAACATTGGTTGAAACATGTGGTTGAGAAGATCAAAGAATATGAAAATTTTCTGTGTGATAAACGCCATGAAAAGACAATGTGCTCTGTTGGTTTTTTTCCTAAAAACTTGCAGTTGAGGTATCGGCTAGGAAGAAAAGCAACGAAGATTCTGGAGGAAATCAAAGCAGATGATCTTTTGAATAAAAAGTTTGATAAAGTCTCGTATCATATAGGCCCATCCATGGATGCTGTTTTGTCAAACACTGGTTATGAAAGTTTTGCATCGAGAAAGAAAATTATGGGGATGATTATGCAAGCACTTGAAGACTCTACAATTAGTATGATTGGAATCTACGGGGTTGGAGGTGTGGGAAAGACCACTTTAGTCAAAGAAGTTGCTAAGAAAGCTAAAGAAAAGAAATTGTTCAATAGGGTGGTTATGGCAAATATAACAAGAAATCCTGACATAAAGAAAGTTCAAGGACAAATTGCTGAAATGTTAGGAATGAGATTGGAAGAGGAAAGTGAGATTGTAAGAGCGGATCGCATTCGGAAAAGGTTAAAGAAAGAAAAGGACAATACCCTTATAATCCTAGATGATCTCTGGAATGGATTGGACTTGAATAGACTGGGTATTCCACATAATGAAGATGACGGTGTCAAACAAAAGATTGTCAAGGATGCAGCTGATTTTGGCTATAATAAGGTGGAAACAGAAAAGCTATCATCTGATTCCACTAAGATGAAGAAAGACAAGTTATCTAGTGATAACAATAAGATTAAAAAAGAAATGTTAACTGTTGATCACAAAGGATACAAAATTTTCTTAACATCCAGAAATAAAGAAGTATTGTGTAATCAAATGGATGTGCAGGAGAGATCAACTTTCCCATTAGGAGTCCTTGACCAAAAGGAGGCAGAGGCTTTACTTAAGAAAATGGCTGAAATAAATGTTACAAATTCTGCATTTGATGAGGAAGTTACTGAAATATCCAAAATGTGTGCTGGGTTGCCGATAGCATTGATTTCCATTGGAAAAACATTAAAGAATAAGAGCCCCTTTGTGTGGGATGATGTTTGTCGACAAATTCAAAGACAAAATTTTACTGGAGGTCAGGAATCTATTGAATTCTCTGCAAAGTTAAGTTATGATCATCTAAGAACTGAGGAGCTTAAGGATATTTTCTTACAATGTGCTAGAATGGGAAGTGATTTTTTGATTATGGACTTGGTCAAGTTCTGTATTGGTTTGGATATGCTTCAAGGGGTTTACACAATAAGAGAAACAAAATCTAGAGTACATGTGTTGATGGAAGAGCTAAACGAGTCAAGTTTGCTGGTGAAAAGTTATTCTAATGACTGTTTTAACATGCATGACATTGTGCGCGATGTTTCTCTTTCAATTTCATCTAAAGAGAAACATGTATTTTTTATGAAAAATGGCAAACTAAATGAGTGGCCTCACAAGGATAAACTCAAAAGGTACACAGCTATTGTTTTACATTATTGTGATATTGTTGAGCTTCCTGAGAGTATATACTGTCCTAGTCTTGAAGTCTTCCATATTGATAGTAAAGATGATTTTCTGAAAATACCAGATGACTTTTTTAAAGATATGATAGAACTCAAAGTATTGATATTGACTGGTTTTAATTTGTCATGCTTACCTTCTTCTATTAATTGCCTAACAAACCTAAAAATGCTTTGTTTGGAGAGATGCACTCTAAGAAAAAACTTATCAATCATGGGAAAGTTAAAGAAATTAAGAATTCTTACTCTTTCCGGATCTAATATTGAAAATTTGCCTGTTGAATTGGGGCAATTGGATAAGCTGCAACTTTTGGACTTAAGCAATTGCTTGCAACTAAGAGTAATACCTTCCAATATCATATCAAGAATGAATAGCTTGGAAGAGTTTTATATGAGAGATGATTTGATTATGAGGGAAACTGAAGAGGAAATCCAAAGTAAAAATGCCAGTCTTTCTGAGTTGAGGCACTTGAGTCAATTAAGATGTCTAGACATACACATTCCAAGTGTTTCTCATTTTCCACAAAACTTTTTCTTTGACAAGTTGGATAGTTACAAGATTGTCCTTGGAGAAATCAACAAGTTTTCAGTGGGAGAATTCAAAATCCCTGACAAGTATGAAGCAGTGAAATTTTTGGCATTGAATCTAAAAGATGGTATTAACATTCATTCTGTAAAAGGGATTAAAATGTTGTTCAAAAGAGTTGAATATTTGCTTCTGGGAGAACTAAATGATGTTCATGATGTTTTCTATGAATTAAATGTTGAAGGGTTTCCAAATTTGGAACATTTATTCATTGTAAATAATTTTGGCCTTCGGTGCATTATCAACTCAGTGAAGCGATTTCATCCTTTACTTGCTTTTCCCAAATTGGAGTCCATGTGTCTTTACAAATTGGAGAATTTGGAGAAAATATGTGACAATCAACTCACAGAGGCCTCCTTCAGCAGATTAAAGATCATCAAGATTAAAACATGTGGTCAATTGGAAAATATTTTCTCATTTTACATGCTCAGTCGTGTCACCATGCTTGAAACAATTGAAGTGCGTGATTGTGATTCTTTAAAGGAGATTGTTTATGTTGAAAGAGAATCTGATACTGTCAGTGATGTGCAAACTGACAAGATCGAGTTTCCTCATTTACGACATTTAACATTGCAATCCTTACCAGCATTTTTTAGTTTGTATACCAATGATAAGATGCCTTCCACCTCTCAATCATCAGAAGACCAAGTGCAAAAAAAGGAGCTCAAAGAAATTACCGCAGTATCTGGTCAAGATACCAATGCTTGCCTTTCACTCTTCAATGGAAAGGTACTTAAAATAAATATTATCAGAAATGTTTATCCTTTACTTCATATTTACTGTCTTTTATCTTTAAGATATGTTTTTTCTCTGAAAGAAGTAAGAATTCATGGTCTCTATGTCTTACCCTTTTGCTTCGGTAAGTCAACTTTTGTAAATCAAAATTAGTTATCCTCAAGACAATAATTATCTGCTCTTATAGGTGGCAATTCCCAAATTAGAGTGGTTGGAGTTGTCTTCAATCAACATCCTGCAGATATGGAATGAAAAATCTTTGCACTGTTTTGAAAATTTGCTTACATTGAATGTATCAGATTGTGGCAATTTAAAATATTTATTTTCACTCTCCATGTCTGGAAGTTTAGTGAATCTCCAAAGCCTTTTTGTAAGTGGATGTGAATTGATGGAGGACATATTTAGTGAAGAAGAAGCAACGGTATGTAGTTTCATTTAAGTTAATTGTCAGTGTTGTTTGTTGTTTAATGACACCAATTGCTAAGGTCTTTATTA
The DNA here is from genome assembly GCA_016859785.1 of Macrotyloma uniflorum. Lineage (NCBI taxonomy): Eukaryota > Viridiplantae > Streptophyta > Magnoliopsida > Fabales > Fabaceae > Macrotyloma > Macrotyloma uniflorum. Next base: position 4,628,376 of record BDMB01000008.1, on the reverse strand, counting down.
GATCATTTAATGACTACCTGCAGCAAAATATTGACATTTTTCCTAAGCTGAAGAAAATGGAGATCAACTGCATGGAAAATTTGAATACCCTATGGCAGCCCCATATTGGTTTTCATTCCTTTCGCAGTTTGGATTCTTTGATAATAAGAGAATGTGACAAACTTGTGACAATATTTCCCAGTTACACGAGGGAAGGATTTCAGAGCCTTCAAAGTTTGGTGATTACTGATTGTATGTCAGTGGAAACCATATTTGATTTTGGAAATATTTCACACACTTATGTTAGAAATATGACAAACTTGCATGATGTCTTTCTAAAAGGGCTGCCAAAGTTGGTGCATATATGGGAGGTGGACACTGATGGAATTCTTAATTTTAACAATCTGCAAAGCATTGTTGTTTACGAGAGTAAAATGTTAAAATATCTCTTTCCACTCTCGGTTGCCAAAGGCCTAGAGAAACTGGAAACACTTGATGTATGTAATTGCCGGGAAATGTTCGAGGTTGTTGCTTGCGACAATCAATCAAATGAAAAAGTTGTCACTTTTAGGTTCCCCCAATTAAACACTCTATCATTACAGCATTTATTTGAACTCCGGAGTTTCTATTCGGGAACACACAATTTAGAATGGCCATTGCTGAAAAAACTATTTGTACTCTTTTGTATCAAGTTGGAGGAAACCACAAATTTGCAAGTGAATTCAATCTTTTTAGCTACAGAAAAGGTAAGTTAAAAAACATGATTTGAAGAAAGCCATGAAACTTAAATGAAACTCTTGCTGAAGGATGTTGGAAGTTATCTTTTTATTTCTTATAAAAAAGTTAACTCATCTTATATTATATATCTTTTAGCATGCATGATATTTGGTTCTAAGTATGCTTCAATAACTCCTTTTTTTTAGGTGATACACAACTTGGAATATATGTCAATAAGCTTGAAGGAGGCAGAGTGGTTACGAGACTATATTTTTAGTGTTCATAGAATGCACAAACTACACTCACTTGTCTTGTCTGGATTGGAGAATACTGAGATTCTCTTTTGGTTGCTTCATAGACTTCCTAATTTGGAAAGCGTAACAGTGAACGATTGTCTCTTTCAAGTAGTTTGGGCTTCTACAAGCCTTGCTGCACATGAAAAAATTGGGGTTGTAGTACAACTTAAGGAGTTGATAATTAACAACTTGAGGTATTTACAGAATATAGGCTTTGAGCATGACCTGGTTCTTCAAAGGATAGAGCGCTTAGGCATTTCTGGATGTCTAAAATTGAAAAGTTTATTTCCTTCCTCGGTGTCTTTCAGTTACTTGACATATTTGGAAGTAACTGATTGTTTAGGATTGAGGAATTTAATGACATCCTCAACTGCCATGACCTTGGTTCAACTCACAATCATGAAGGTAAGCCTCTGTCTAGGGATTGAGAAAATTGTTGCAGAAGAGGAAAAAGCACAAGTGATTGAGTTTAGACAACTGAAAGCTATAGAATTGGTATCTCTACAAAGCCTCACTTGTTTCTGCAGTTCTGAGAAGTGTGACTTAAAGTTTCCCTCTCTTGAAAATTTAGTAGTTAGTGATTGCCCTCTAATGGAAACATTCTCGGAAGTCCAAAGTGCACCCAATCTAAGAAAAATACATGTTGCAGCAGGTGAAAAGGACAAATGGTATTGGGAAGGTGATTTGAATACCACTCTGCTAAAACTTTCCTCTAATAAGGTATGCATATATTTGATTTTTTATAAACCTTCACAAATAATTAACGTCCCAACTCTTAAATTATTTTTCTTTTCAATGTAAATTTCAGTAGATGTTCTGCTACTGGATAATCATTTCATAAGAAACTAATTATTTTTTGAACATATATTAAACCAAATACATGTAGTCACGTCTCCTACAAGATGCTAATTAGAAAAGTTTAAAATTAAAGTTGTGAACTTAAAAAAAATGGTTTTCTTCTCACTTATTTTTTACGCTACACTTTTACCTCCTATATATGGTAAAAAAAATTAAGGAGGAAAACTTTCGTTCTCTTTGTTAAGGAAGTGTAGAGATAGCGTAAAAAATTGAGGGATCTGAAAATATCATTGCTATTTTTTAATGGAAGTTCAAAATCTAAGGTGGTTCAGCACTCTTTTTATATTAATTCATATTTCTTCATTTTTGTAGATTTCTTTCAAACATTCAAAGCATTTGACACTTACGGAGGATTTTGAGCTGGAGGAAATTTGGCACTGCAAAGCTACTCTTCAAGATGATTACTTTCGCAGTTTAAAAACATTGGTGGTGACGGACATTACAAAATATAATGTGATTCCATCTCAAGTACTTCCTTGCTTAAAGAACTTGGAAGAATTGAAGGTAGAAAGCTGCGGGGCAGTGGAGGTAATATTTGATGTAAATGACATTGACACGAAGAAAAAGGGAATAGTGTCTCGATTGAAATACCTTAATTTAAATAGTTTGCCAAATTTGAAGTGTATATGGAACAAAATCCTCAAGGAATTGTCAGCTTTCCTAATTTGCAAGAAGTGTCTGTTTTTGATTGTGGACAGTTGGTGACGCTGTTCCCTTCATCCCTTGCCATAAATCTCCTTAAGCTTCAGACACTTGAAATACAGTGGTGTGAGAAGTTGGTAAAAATTGTTGAAAAGGAAGATGCAACGGAACTTGGAACAGCTGAAATGTTTAAATTCCCTTATTTGACCTTGTTGCTTCTTTATCAGCTGCCACTGCTTACTTGTTTTTATCCTGGAAAACACCATCTGGAGTGCCACATATTAGATATCTTAGATGTGTCCTATTGTCCTAAGTTGGAACTATTCACATCAAAATTTCATGATAGTCACAAAGAAGCAGTAATAGAGAGTCAAGTTGGTGCTGCAATTACAACTAGCTGGTGGCAGCAACCTATGTTTTTTGTTGAAGAGGTGACAAAGCATTAGCACTTTTGTGTTTCAATTTTTTTCCTCTTCTTTTCATTATTTTCCTCTTAGTTTCTAACGGCCACCATTTTCTTTTGAATTTGTTTGGCTTGCTAGGTTGTTCCCAAACTGAAGGAATTGACAGTCAATGAGAAAAGCATTATCTTGTTGAGCCATGCACATTTTCCACAAGACCTCCTTTGCAAATTGAATCTTCTTCAGCTATGCTTCGAGGATGTTGACTATAAGAAAAACACTTTTCCTTTTCATTTCCTTCACAAGGTACCCAGTTTAGAACATCTTGAACTGTACCATTGCTTTGGTCTAATGGAGATATTTCCGTCTCAAAATCTCCATGTTCATGAAAGAATACTTGTCAGATTGAGAAAATTAACCCTATATAACCTTCCAGAGCTGGATACAATAGGGTTAGAGCACCCATGGGTAAAGCCATACTCTAAAAAGCTTGAATTGTTAAAGCTAAAGAACTGCCCCCGGTTAGAAAAGTTAGTGTGCGACGTGGTATCATTCATAAATCTGAAAAAGTTGGACGTTGCGTTGTGTAAAGAGATGAAGTATTTATTCACATTTTCAACTGCCAAAAGTTTGGTGCAACTTGAGATCCTATCAATACTAAATTGTAAATCAATAAAAGAAATAGTCAAAAAAGAAAATGAAGATGCCTCTGTGGAGATCATATTTAGACGGCTGAAATCATTAAAGCTGAATTTCTTATCAAGGCTGGTAAGCTTTTATTCGGGGAATGCCATTTTGCAGTTGTCATGTTTGACAACAGCGACGATAGTTAAATGTCCCAAAATGAGAACTTTCTCTGAAGGAGGCATAAATGCCCCACTGTTTTCGGGGATTAAAACTTCTTCTTTGGATTCTGATTTCCACTTCCACAATGATCTCAACTCGACAGTCCAGTGGTGGTTTCATGAACAGGTAAGAATTTCATTATCCAAATAGGATAATTATTTGTTTATATCTCAGTAAATTTAATCCCTAACGGGTGCCATTGATTCCCCAGTATATTTTTAGAGCATATATTAATTTATAAGTTATATAGGAAGGATTTTATTACCATGTGTTGAAAGAAACTTTTGGAATAACTCTGCTTCCCTCTAAAATAATCCCTCCTCCAAAGGGGGGTGCTTGGTCTAAGTGGTATAACTGTTTGGCTTGTGAGGTGTTAAGAGATTAGGACATAAAAGGTTTGTAGTTGAAGGGTGCTTGTGAGATCCAAAGAGGAAGAAATTTTGGTGAATTTCAGTATTATAGGGGCGGTAGGTAAGGTATAAGAAAAAAAAAATTCATATCTGGAAATCATAAGTCCTTAGTAATCATAATTTATAGGAATGATTAAAATTTTTTTGGATGGACATAAATATCTTTTGGAATTTTTATAAGTTTCAGATTAACAAATTTGTACAATTCTCATTAGTATAACTTTCCCAAAATCTTTATTTATTTATCACGTTAAGTGACTTAATAAGTATAGAGATGACAAGAGGCTGAGTTTGGATGAGTACTATAACACCGTCCATGTCAAAAAAAAAGCTTTTGGATAAGCTTTTTATATTCAAGCGGGTAACAACTTTAATTTCATACCTGTACCTATTGGATATAACATTAAATTTCACTTTATAAAAATTCAAATTTTACTTTTAAATCATCTAAATATATCATCAGAAGAACCCAAATATAACATTAAAAAGAACCAAATATAATCTTGAGTAATCCAAATATAAGTCATAACTAATCAGCATTATAGACATAATCCTCTTGACTTATATTTTGGAGGTAAAATATCCATCTCCTGACTTATATCCTGTAAGCAAGTATTTATTCTACCCATTTAGAGTTGTACGTAGGGTCATGGTGCACTTTCTCGTTCCTACATAGAATAATATGATATTCTTGTGATATTTTTTTCCCAACTTGGAAAAGTTAGTATCTGACATTTTGTATGAGAATAATTTTGTGAAAAAAAATTGGTAAATTGTTAGGAAACATTGTTTTCTTGCAACTTTTATTTTTAAAAAGGAAACATATCAAACAAATATTGATAAATTAAAAAAGGAAAAAACTTATATACAGAAACATGTACTGTAGGTGTTATCCTCCAATTATGTCTAGTGTTTTATCTTAATAATATGCAATATGTTTAATAAAATATAAATTATCAAAGTAAAACTTCATATTTAACTGAGAACAACATCTAGGTACCTATTATATTGCATATAAGTTTTCTCCATTAAAAAATTCTCTTGTACCAAATACTCCCTAGAGAAAAGTTGGTTAGGCACAGGTGATACTGTTTTCTTGGAGACATGCCATGTGGTATGGTGGCTGGTGGTGTTAATATTGGTATTCTTTTTTATTTGAATGTTTTTAAAATGTCAAATTAATATTTTGCATAATACTAATTTCTCTCTGATCTACATTTATTGAAGATAAATGTTGTCACATGACATCTTCCTCAATCTGCAAGTAAACCTTTAACTGAAGGATTTAATGAAATAATAGTTAAAGTTTATGGATTACTTTGAAGCGTTTTAAAATTAATGGTGTAAATTTATAAAAAAAATAATGTTTCTTTGTCACATTCTCAATTTTTTACTCCCCTTGTACCCGTTTTTATGGTAAAAAAGGAAGTTAAAACCTAAGGTGGTTCAGTACACTTTTGATAACATAATATTATCTTTTTCTAGTTCTTTAATTTTCACATTTCTTCATTTTGTAGGTTTCTTTCAAACATTCAAAGCATTTGACACTTAAGGAGGATTCTGAGCTGGAGGAAATTTGGCTCTGCAAAGCTACTTTTCAAGATGACTACTTTCGCAGTTTAAAAACATTGGTGGTGAAGGACATTACAAAGGATATTGTGATTCCATCTCAAGTACTTCCTTGCTTAAAGAACATGGAAGAATTGGAGGTAGAAAGCTGCTCGGCAGTGGAGGTAATATTTGATTTAAATGAAATTGACACGAAGAAAAAGGGAATGGTGTCTCGGTTGAAAAATCTTACCTTAAATAGTTTGGCAAATTTGAAGCGTGTATGGAACAAAAATCCTCAAGGATTTGTCAGCTTTCCCAATTTGCAAAAAGTGTCTGTTTTTGATTGCGGAGAGTTGGCAACACTGTTCCCTTCATCCCTTGCCAGAAATCTTGTAAAGCTTGAGGAACTTAATATACAGAGCTGCGATGAGTTGGTAAATATTGTTGGAGAGGATGGTGCGATAGAACTTGCATCAACTGAAATGTTTAAATTCCCTTGTTTTCTCTCGTTGCTTCTTTTTAAGCTGCCACTGCTTAGTTGCTTTTATCCTAGAAAACACCATCTTCTATGTCCCTTATTAGAAGCCTTAGACGTGTCCTATTGTCCTAAGTTGAAGTTATTCACATCAGAATTTCATGATAGCTACAAAGAATCGGTTATAGAGATTCCTAACTTGAACTTATCCACATTGGAATTTCCTGATAGTTACAGAGTATCGGATATAGAGATTCCTAACTTGAAGTTATCCACATCAGAATTTCCTGATAGTTACATTGTATCGGATATAGAGATTCCTAACTTGAAGTTATCCACATCGGAATTTCCTGATAGTTACAGAGTATCGGATATAGAGATTCCTAACTTGAACTTATCCACATTGGAATTTCCTTATAGTTACAGAGTAACGGATATAGAGATTCCTAACTTGAAGTTATCCACATCGGAATTTCCTGATAGTTACAGAGTATCGGATATAGAGATTCCTAACTTGAAGTTATCCACATCGGAATTTCCTGATCGTTACAGAGTATCGGATATAGAGATTCAGCTTAGTTCTCCAATTACAAATAGCCGTCTTCAGCAACCTATGTTCTCAGTTGAAAAGGTGAGAAAGCTTTATCCATTTTGAATTCCAACTTTTTTCCTTTCTTTTTCTTTTCATTTCCTCCTTCTAACTGCCACCATTTTCTTTTGAAGTTGTTTGGCATTGCTAGGTTGTTCCCAAACTGAAGGAATTGACTGTCAATGAGGAGTACATTATTTTGTTGAGCAATGCACATTTGCCGCAAGACCTCCTTTGCGAATTAAATACTCTTCAGCTGTGCTTGAAAGATACTTTGCCATTTGATTTCCTTCTCAAGGTACCTAGTTTAGAACATCTACGACTGTGTCATTCCTCTGGTCCGTCAGAGATATTTCCCTATCAAAAACTCCAAGGTCATGATAGAATACTTTCCAGATTGAAAATTTTAACACTAGATAACCTTGAAGAGCTGAAGTCTATAGGGTTAGAGCACCCATGGGTAAAGCCGTACTCTGAAAGGCTTGAATCATTAAAACTTACCGAGTGTCCGGAGGTAGAGAAACTAGTGTCTGGTGCAGTATCTTTCATGAATATGAAAATGTTGCTTGTGACAGAATGTGAAAGCATTCAGTATTTATTCACATTTTCAACTGCCAAAAGTTTGGTGCAACTTGTGGTCCTATCTATAGAAAATTGTGAATCAATAAAAGAAATTATCAAAAAAGAAAATGAAGATGCTTCTCATGAGATCATATTTGGACGACTCAAAAAGTTAAAGCTGGTTTCCTTACCATTGCTTGAAAGCTTTTATTCAGGGAATGCCACTTTGCAATTTTCACGCTTAAAAAAAGCGACTGTATCTGAATGCTCCAGTATGAAAACTTTCTCTCAAGGAGACATAAATGCACCACTTTTTAATGGGATTGTAACTTCAATTGGTGATTTTGATTTAACCTTCCACAATGATCTCAACACCACAATCAAGAAGTTGTCAATAGGTAAGGAATTCATTTGGATAATTGAGTTGTTATCTGTTTATAAGCTTAATTTCCCTTTTAGTCTACCTATATTGCAATTGTTCTGTACTGTTTTTCATGTTTCAGTTCCACGAATTTGGTCCCTCAAACATTATAATTGTGTAATTTTGGTTGTTTACGTAAAATATTTAACAAATTTTATTAATGTGACACTGACAAAAGTCCAGACTATGCCTAAAGCTTTCCTCATATATACTAACATACTGTATAGCAGATACCTCACAAAACCAGTCTGAGTTCAGACCACTAATCACACTTTGGGAACATATATATGTCCCACCATTTTATGTAACTGAGACATTTCTAACTGAGAAAAGTGAGAAGAAATGTGAGTTAGTAGCTATACCGCACCCATTTTATGTAGTTACATATCATAGAGCTTAAAGAATAAAAGAAGAGTACCATAGAAGTATTTCATTGTATTGAAGACTCAACAAATACTACTAACAAATTGATAACAACCTACAAAAATTCCTAAAAGACAAAATACTCTTAACACAAGTACTTATAACTTGTCTCCACAAATCATCCCTCTTTACCGACACCTCCATCCTCACTACCGAAAGTAGGCCTAAATTAAACAGTGTTAATAAATCTTTTATCCAAACCACGCTTATTGTTTGGTTTAAGGCACATGGATTTTTCGTATTACTAACCAACCCAACTTAAAGAAGATCCTATGAAATTATATCTGCACAACACGTTCGAAAATTGGCTAAAATATATATATTTTTCCCTCTAAAATATTAAAAGTTTGGTTTTAGTCTCTAAATTTCTTGCCCATTTCTAGTCTGTCTAAATTTGAAATAAATTGGTCCTCGGAGTGATTAGATAGCACACTATATAGAGGAAAAATAAATGATTTAGATAACACTTGAAGGACCAAATGTGGTACATTGTATAGTTTCTATATAATCATGTCATATAATAAAATTTTATATTCATTTTAGTGTAATAAACAAGAAGGGTGTGGCTAGGTATTACTTCCTGCATTGGATGTTTAACAATAGTTCCTGCAATAGGGATTCTTGGACATAAGTAATGTATTTTTTTTTAACAACTTAGATTAATTATAGTTTTTATTGTTTGATGTGGTAATGTTAAATTCTCATGTTTTGCAGCTAGTTGAGACTGAAGAACGGTCGGAAGAAGCTATTGAAAAGTTTCAGTTTGAGTAGCCAAGATAATTTCTTGAATAGAGAAATAGATTTTTGGGTGTTTAGGGTAGTTTACAACTCTTTTGAGATACTACAGCAAATAGTTATACATACTTTTATGCTATCATTGTTCAATTATATAGAAAAATATATAATATATGATTGAATATATTTGCTTGGTTTGTTTTTCTGATTTACATGATAAGACGTAGAAAACTATATTCTACATTAGTTATTGTATTGATGGATGTAGAAAGCAGTCATTTTCTATATATGTTAAGGTCAACAACTGTTAATAAAAATCATGTTTTACAACTTATTCTGCTGGTCACCAAATATCCATTTTCTCTATCCAATTCTTTCAGGTCCGTTAAAATTATAGATTTGCAATCAGAACAAATATATAAAACAAAGAACACGAAGCACATGAAAAATAAAAAAATACATAAGAAAAAAAAAAACAAATAATGCAGGTGTTGCCACCACGTTGCAACCATTCTCTATTTCTCAAGGTTTTTTCTTTTTTCTTTACTCTTGTTTTGTTTAAATAAGACTCACCCTCTTAATGACAACAGGGATCACTGTGCATGCATACATTTTTTTAATGGATTCCCCTTTCTCTCTCTTTTGAATATCATAACATAAACACATGCCACTGCACATTATTTCCTTTTTTCATATCCATCAGATCCATAGACAGCTACCTCCTACCTCCATTATCCATTCTCCTTATCCTCACCATAATTATACTCACCAATCCTCACTTTTCCTCTCAGATTCATCTCAACGTTTACTCACCCAACTCTATCAGCATTCTGATCATTGTTGCACAAACTCTCTCATCTTTTTCCCTCTTCTTATGCTTCAAACAGCCACCTTCATGAAATCCTAGATAACCAACCTCTTCTACCCTGCATTTTCTTTCTTAATGAATTTAGTTTGCTCACAAAAAAAAAAAACAAAATCCACAACATCGCATTTCTAGTGCATAACAATTTAGTTTTCTGATAAAAAGAAAAAGAAAACACTCTCCTTCACATACATATATAGTTGCTGGCTGCTGCTACATTCTTGTTGTGTACCTGACATGACACCTCAAGCTGCTATGCACCTCCATGCTTGAATGAACCAACTGCACTCACCTCCTCTCTGTCCAACCCTAGTGAACTACAAACCATTTGCAGCAGTGAACCAGTGAGGTAAAATATCTCATACACTTTTATTTATTTTTTTCTTTTTCTTATATCTTCTGCAACAATCTCATTCACTTATTTAGAAGGACCTTGACATATATCTCTATTTCAACATCTAATTTTTTGTTTGTTTTACTTTTTGATTCATGAATGGGTCAATCATTACACATCATCAACTAGTTTTATTATTTTAAACATCAACATCTTTAATCAACAACTCTATAATATTTACAAAATAAGTTTGGCCAATAACTGCACATTCATATATTTCATCATCAATCTTACCCAATAGTAAATTATTTATTTTGAATTATATAAACATTTTAAAATTTTATCATACCTCACATACAATAAAATGAACGTGTGCTTAAATAAGCATCAGGACTTATTAAGATCTCTACAACGATTATGTTCAGGAAAATGTTTCATGACGACTTAAAATATCTATTTATATACTTACAAGGTCTGAGATATAATGTGATAAGAGAAAAATGATGGAAAAGAATATAATGTGTTTAATATATGATTATAGAAAAATCTGTATCTTTGTTAAGACACTGTACTTGATAGCAAAATCTGGCTTTAGGATCGCTGGTGGAGATGGTTAAACATAGAATATCATAGGGGCTTTGAGCCTCTACGACTACGATATATATATATATATATATATATATATATATATATATACATCCTGGTGATTTTTCTTAGTGCTCGATGAAAGATCTTTGGTCTCCTCTCACATATGTTCAAAAAATTTGTCTTTATATATTTATAGATTGAAAAGTTAATGATTTTTCACTCAAATATGCCACCATCGCTCAAGTGAGACAAGAACTTGATGCTAAAAAAAAGTTTCCTCTCTTCAGAAAATAATTTTCATTGAAAATTTGAACAAAAATGCTGTTGAGACTCACTCCTCAATTCGTTGTCATTCTTGCTTGCTCAAGAATGTGTTATTCAAGCAAGATTTGTCCTCTAGCCTTGTGTGCTTCTACTTTTCCTCAAGTGAATTCTTGCTTATTTTCTTTCTTGATCCTTCTTCAATTTTTTTATGAATACTTAAAAGTCTCTTATTTGAATTTGATTATCCGTTGCTCTTAGAGATCAACTTTACAATAGAATTAACATAATTTATTCTAAATCATGAGGAATTTTAATGAATATGCCTAAGAATTGGTTCCTAAGTATCCGAATTTATATTCTATGAAATTTTGCCACTTGGTCTAAATTATACTAGTTTGATTTTAATAAACTTGATTTAATTTGATCAAATCTCAATTCAACTTGATTCAACATAATTTAATTTTTCTTATTTTAAATAAGCTTGGTTTAACGTATCTCAACCTAACTTGACTCAAGTTGATTTAAATAAATCTAATTCAATTTAATCTAAATAAACTCGATGTATTTTGATTAAGATAAATTCTATTTAACTTACTTGATGTGAATAAACTAAAACCAACTTGATATAAATAAACCCAACTCAATTTGATTATAAATTTGATCCCATTTTACCAAATTTAACCCCAATTTAATCAAACTCAATTCAACATAATTAAATCTAACTCAATTTGATTAAATTAATTATCATCCGTCTTAGTCAATTTTAATCCATGTAAATAGGAATTGAGTTAAATTAAGAAGTTTAGTGATAAAAATTTTTATATTTAATATAATTTAAATGCTTTATTCAAACATAAAAATTTAAAATTCAATAAATTTTTATTATCTTATGAAAACAGAATATTTAAAAAATTAAATAATTTGAAATAAAAATAATTCGAATTTAATATATTTAAATATCTTAAAAATTCTAAAATTCTTTATATATATATATATATAATATATATAAATAAATAAAAAAGGTTAAACTATGAACAAACCGTAATGGACCTCTAATGATGGAGCAATATCAGTGGACTATACATTGACAAATAGAAACCAAGCATTGAAAGTTGCAGAAATTGATCCTCACAATATCCCATTACATCTCGTAGTGCCCCTCCCCCCAAATTCACCCAACCTTTCATATATCTCTGTCTTAGCATAAACTTTACATATGATACTTCCATTAAATATACCCACATTTCTCCTTCTATTTATGTTCAACTACATCCCCATATTCCTTAAGGTCTCTCATCATGCAGTCTAACTTCTGCATTATTTTCTCATTCCATCATCTATTATGTCTTCCCCTCCTACCAATCAAACCCTGCACTTTAATACCCACATAGCCTAACAACTTCATCCTCTTCAACCCCCTTTCACTTCCCACCCTCCATAGTCAATTCCCCTGCATCTCCCCTGCACTTTAGTTCCATCTTCTCATTACCCATTTAAATATTCCACACATGTAACTCTGCTATTTATTACACAAGTCTCACTATGACAATAATACTCCCTGAGCCATAACAAATCTTTCTTCTCCATCTACATCCTTGTTTCTGAACACCACTCCATTCTTATGTAACGACAGTTAACAAAACAGAACGTGTAAACACAAGAGTATATAACGAATCAAGCAGTAATCATAATTACTCATAATTGTTAAACATACTTTTTTCAAAATTGTTAAACATACTTGACATATATACTTTTTATTATTTTCAAAGGCATTACTCATAATTAACATTATTACTACACATATTGGTTTTAACAGTTTGAAGTGAGTTTGCACACCTTGGATTAGAGCTATAAGGTTAGTATATCTAATGAAGCTTATGTGACAACCTAGTTTTCTGGCTACTTCTACATTTTTAACACGTCAAGCTGCGATCCATAGCATATGAATACTAGCCTGCGGTGAACCTCCGAATACGTTTCAACCAACTGCACCAGCATCCCCTCTAAAAGCTGCTGAACTAGGAACCACTTGCAGCAGTGTATCAGCCAGGTAAAATATGTTTTTTCTTATTATTTATTTGATTATTACATGATCTTTTGTGCTAAATCTCATTACATGTTGAATTCATATCCTTATTTTGGTTGTATACTATCGATCACAATGTTAAAATATAAGATTTAGTATATACTATTCAATCCACTATGCTGGTCGTGATACGAAAAAGAAACAACATAGTGAAAAGAGGGTTGGTAATATTTATGTAGATTTCAAATAATCTTGCAAGCCTTTTAAAACATAGATCCAACATGTTTAAAAACAGTTTCACAAGATATGTCAAAATAAAAGGTGTGAGGGAGCAATGCGAGAATGTTTAATCAGTTTCACGACTATAAAATGAGTATTTTCTAGGCTTATCCTAACAATCCAACTATCTCAATCTAAAATTGTTAGGTAAGTATTGTTTAGAACAAGTCATTCTACATTTTCACAAAGCAAAAAGGTTTGATGATGACTACAAGTATCTATCTACTAACAAAGTTAGGATAAACAACTTAATCACTGTTACTCTAACGTTGTTAAGGCATCTAACGTTGTTAAGGCAAAGGTTATATGAACTAAGCTAGAAAGCTTCCTCAAAAGATTCTCATTAGATGCATAAGGATACTGTATCAAGGTGATTTTGTTAGAGTTTAATATGAGTTGAAATCCTATATTAGATAGAAATGGGAAGATTAAATAGTATATAATGGAAAAAGACACATATACTTATAACTTTAAAATTTTAAATAAAAAATAAAGTAATATTCAACTCTCCTTTTTAAATATCTAACAACTTTCATACTTGTTCTTTTTCTTAATTTTCTTTTTTTCTTCGTTTCAGCATCTCTATACATACCATAAAAAAAATATTTAGAATTTAAAATCATTATTTACATCAATTCTAGAATCGAGTTAAATAAAACCGAAATTTAAATAAGTTAAAAATAAATTATTTACATCAATTCTGTAATCAATATAAATAAAATCGATATAAATATGACAGTTTGCTTTGATATTTACATCCGTTATCTTAAAAATCGATATAAATATCTTAACATATTTACATTCGTTGGAGGTTACCACTTCGCCCACTCTCCAAACACACCCACTACCCTTTTCTCCACCTTCGCCTCCTCTTCCTCTTTGTTCCAACCTAAATCTCTCCCCTTTAATTCCATGTCAAAAGAACAACCACTGAAAAAAAATTCCATAGGAATTACAAAATTTCTGCAATCTTAATGTTGTCGGAATCCGTTTTCTGCCTCTTGACTGAGGACCTTCTCATCCGCGTCCTGGAGAAGCTAGGGCCGGATCGGAAACCGTGGCGTTTGGTGTGCAAGGAGTTTCTCCAGGTCAAATCCGTGACGCGAACGAGTGTTCGGATCCTCCGAATCGAGTTCCTTCTCGAGCTGCTGGAGAAGTACTGCAACATTGAGACGTTGGACCTGTCGCTGTGTCCACGGATCGAGGACGGAGTTGTGTCGGTTTTGCTGAGTCAGGGATCGACGAGTTGGACTCTAGGACTCAAGAGGCTCGTGCTGAGTCGCGCCACCGGGTTGAGCCACGATGTGTCCCACTGTTGGGGCTATGGGGACAGAGAGGCTGCGACGCTATCGTGCGCCGCGAGGTTGAGGGAAATTAGAGAGGCTGAGTTTGAAGTGGTGCTTGGAGATTTCTGATCTGGGTCTTTGCAAGAAGTGCCTGGACTTGAAATTTCTGGATTAGCGTTCACCCCTATTTTGGAGTAGATGGAAGAGAGAGATAGGGAGAGAAAAAAAGAAAGTAATTAAAAGGAATATATGTGATAAGGGATTAAATGAGAAAATGAAAAGATAGTAAAAAATGGAATGAAAATGATATGAAATAGAAAGTGGGTGAATGATTATAATTTACATTTTTTTTCAAAAATATTTACATCGATTTTTTTTCAAAAAATTTATATTGTTTTTCAAATGAATCGAGGTAAATATAAACCTATTTACATTGATGTTAAAAGAATTGAGAATTGATATAAATAGGAGATCAGTTTATTTTTTTTTTTATTTAAAAAAAATGTTATTTTATTTATATTTATATTAATTTACTTATCGATTTACTAATAATTTATGTAAATTTAACTATTATGTAAAATTAACTATATAAATTTATATTTTTTAATAGTGAATTTGTGAAGACAACTTTTGCCATGACAATTCTAATTGAGAAGAGAGAAATATAAATTCTATTTTCATTTTTTAGTACAAATCTCATTTCCACTCTCCTCCATCTCATAAAGAATCTTTATTCTTAAATTTTCAATCTACTAAACATCTCATAAATAATTAATTTGTTAAGATTAGATGACTTTTAATAGCAATAATTTTGATTTCAAATTTTTTAGGTAGGTAACCAATATTTTTTCTATAATTTTATTTTCTACAACCTCACCATATATTATTGTTTGATTTATCAAATGAATTTTTTTAAGTATATTTTATAATAAACTTATTCTCCTTCTTTTTATTATTTCAAACTCTCTTGTAAGAATTAAAGTTTAATAGACTTTATTCTTTAATTATTTGTAATTATTTTTAGTTCAAATTTCAAATACATAATAGTGATAAACAATTTATTTATTAAAGTTAAATGTAAATATGAGATAATTTTTCTTTTCGTCCTAATCTCTCTTCCTTATATTACTTTATTTGATCTATGGTTGGATTAGTTCTCAAGGACACAACATTCTTATTTTGATTTATATATTCTCATTATCCAAAAGATTTTAAACATTATACAATTCATGTGATAATTTTTTTTTCTAGAAAATTGAGCAATAATAAATATTACATCACTTCCTAAATGTATTAATCTCCCATCAATATTTAAACTTTCCTCTTAATTATTTTTTTCTAACCCACAACCTATAAAAACATTGATCTAAACACAACCTTGAAATGAAAATATAAAATAGAAACATAACAAGGAAAAGAGAAACAAATAATTTTTATATTTACTGATTAATCATATTAATTGCCATACTTTAAATGATATTTAAAGCTAAATACATAAAAAATGACAGTAACCATTATATTCGTATATATTGCCAGAAAAATATTATATGGCTATAAAATTAGAATAAATTCTTAAGTCAACAATAATACTGGTAGAATCAAAACTAAATAGAATAAGTGAACCTAATTACACAAGTAAAAATGAAGAGTTTTACATTATAAATGGTTTGTCATATATGTCTTCAAAGCAAATATCACACAATGTTCTAAAATCCATAATAATCCAACATTATGTGGTTAAATACCAAAACACACTAGATATACCACAATCACAGGCAACTCAGTTATCTATGCCCAGAACATAGTCACGCAGAGTTGATACATATATAAGACTCCAATCGCTCAGAAACCATGAATCTTGCTCCTTCATGATCCCAGCCTGGACTAGGAAGGAAGAAATATTCTTCGGCTGATCACCAAAGAGTTTTTGAACCCATTAATTTAACTTCAATTTTCTAGTTTGGAGGATTTTCTTAGATTAAATTTCTAGCCATTTGCATCTGCTTTTATCAGTTCTATTTAAATAATGTTATATGTATTGTTTCCCTAAAAGATATAAAATTTGAAATTTTGCATTTTTATATTCAGAAAAAAAGAAAAAAAGTAGCCTTATTAGTAACCAGTAAAGCAAGAAGAAGGCGTCAATTTTCAAGGGACCATGGAAACAGTTGTCTCTTCAACTACTGAAAGTGCACTGCAAATTGCAATAAGTGTACTGAAACGACAATTGGGCTACCTTTTTAATTACAATGACAAATTTAAAGAAGTGGAAGATTACATTAATAGGCTGGATAATACTAGGAAAAGGATACAGCATCAAGTTAAGGAGGCGGAGATGAATGCAGAAGAAATTGAAGATGAGGTTCAAGACTGCTTAAAACAGATGGATGAGAAGATAACAAAATATCAACATTTTATTCATGATGAACATCATTCAAAGACAAGATGTTCCATTGGTTTCTTTCCAAATAACTTGCAGTTGAGGTATCGATTAGGCCGAAATGCTACAAAGATGGTAGAGGAGATGAAAGCAGAAGAGCTCTGGAATAAAAAGTTTGATGAAGTTTCCTATCGAGTACTCCCATCCATTGATGCTGCTTTGGCAAACACTGGCTACGAAAGCTTTATGTCAAGAACAAAAACTATGGATATGTTTATGCAAGCACTGGAAGACTCTACAGTTAATATGATTGGCGTTTATGGGGTTGGTGGCGTGGGTAAGACCACTTTAGTCAAAGAAGTTGCCAAGAAAGCTCAAGAAAAGAAGTTGTTCAATGTGGTGGTTATGGCAAATATAACAAGAAGTCCTAACATAAAAAAAATTCAAGGACAAATTGCTGAGATGTTAGGAATGAGATTGGAAGTGGAAAGTGAGATCGTCAGAGCAGATCGCATTCGAAAGAGGTTAAAGAACGAAAAGGAGAACACCCTTATTATCCTAGATGATCTATGGGATGGATTGGACTTGAATAGATTGGGGATTCCATGTAGTGATGAAGTTGATGGAAACCAACAGGATGTGAATGATATATCTGATTCTGGTTACCATAAAATGGAAAAAGAAGAGCTATCCTCCAATTTCAATGAGTTGGTAAAAGAAAAGTTATCTGACGATCCCAAAATATGTAAAATTCTTCTAACATCTAGAAGAAAACAAGTATTATGCAATCAAATGGATGTGCAGGAGAGATCAACTTTCTCGGTTGGAGTCCTTGATGAAAATGAGGCAAAGACTTTGCTCAAGAAAGTGGCGGGAATAGATGTAAAAAATTTTGTGTATGATGAGAAAGCTATTGAAATTTCAAGAATGTGTAATGGGTTGCCGATAGCAATAGTTTCCATAGGAAGGGCACTAAAGAATAAAAGCTCCTCTGTATGGGAGGATGTCTATCAACAAATTAAAAAACAAAGTTTTATAGAAGGACATGAATCGGTTGAGTTCTCTATAAAGCTGAGCTATGATCATCTTAAAAATGAGCAGCTGAAGTATATTTTTTTACATTGTGCAAGAATGGGAAATGATGCTTTGATCATGGACTTGGTGATATTTTGTTTTGGCTTGGGTTTGCTACAAGGAGTTCACACAATTAGAGAAGCGAGAAATAAAGTAAATATGTTGATAGAAGAATTAAAAGAATCAAGTTTGGTGGTGGATAGTTACTCTAGAGATCGCTTCAACATGCATGACATTGTGCGTGACGTTGCTCTTTCAATAGCATCCAAAGAAAAGCATATGTTTTTTATGAAGAACGGCATACTCGATGAGTGGCCTCACAAAGATGAACTTGAGAGGTACACTGCTATTTTTTTACACTATTGTCATATCAATGATGATCTTCCTGGGAGCATAAATTGTCCTAGACTTGAAGTCTTACATATTGACAGTAAAGATCATTTTTTGAAAATACCAGATGACTTTTTTAAAGACATGATTGAACTCAGAGTCTTGATATTGACTGGTGTTAATCTGCAATGCTTACCTTCTTCAATTATATTCTTGACAAAACTAAGAATGCTTAGTTTGGAGAGGTGCACTCTGGGGCAGAACTTATCAATCATTGCAGAGTTAAAGAAATTACGAATTCTTACTCTTTCAGGATCTGACATTGAAAGTTTTCCCTTTGAATTTGGGCAATTAGATAAACTGCAACTTCTTGACTTAAGCAATTGCTCAAAACTAAGAGTAATACCTTCCAATGTCATATCAAGGATGAACATTTTGGAAGAATTCTATATGAGAGACAGCTTGATTCTATGGGAGGCTGGGGAGGAAAGTCAAAATGCTTGTCTTTCTGAGCTGAGGCACTTGAATCAATTACGAAACCTAGACATACACATTCAGAGTGTTGCCCATGTTCCGCAGAACTTGTTTTTTGATAAGTTGGATAGCTACAAGATTGTCATTGGTGAATTCAACATGCTCACAGAGGGAGAATTCAAAATCCCTGACAAGTATGAAAAGGTGAAACTTTTGGTATTGAACCTAAAAGAAGGTATTGATATTCATTCTGAAACATGGCTTAAAATGCTGTTCAAAAGTGTTGAATATTTGCTGCTGGGAGAACTCATTGATGTTCATGATGTTTTCTACGAATTAAATGTTGATGGATTTCCGAATTTGAAACATTTATCCGTTGTAAACAATTTTGGCATTCAATATATTATTAACTCAGTGGAACGGTTCCACCCTTTATTGGCTTTTCCCAAATTGGAGTCGTTGTATCTTTACAAACTTGATAATTTGGAGAAAATGTGTAACAATCAACTTGTAGAGGCCTCTTTCGGCAGACTAAAAGTCATCAAGATTAAAGCATGTGACAAATTGGAAAACCTTTTCCCATTTTCCATGGTCGGACTCCTCACCATGCTTGAAACAATTGAAGTATGTGACTGTGATTCTTTGAAGGATATAGTTTCAGTTGAAAGACAAACTCATACTAACAGTGATGACAAGATTGAGTTTCCTCGGTTACGACTTTTAACGATAAAATCTTTACCAGCATTTACTTGCTTTTATACCGATGATAAGATGTCTTGTAGTGCACAACCATTGGAAGACAAAGGGCGAAACAGGAACAAAGATGTTATCACTGAAGTTGAGCAAGATGCCACCAATTCTTGCCCTTCACTCTTCAATGAAAAGGTATGTAATAAAAAATATGATCCTCTTCAATCCTTTTTACAATCTCTAATTTAATTTTGTATGTTATTCTACTAAAAGAAGTAAAAGGTTGTGCTCATTTAAGTCTTGTAATTTCTCTTGGAAAAATTAATATTTGAGAATCAAAATATTATTGTTGAGACATTAATTATTCGTTCTTACAGGTTTCAATGCCAAAATTAGAATGGCTGGAGTTATCCTCGGTCAACGTCAAGAAGATATGGAGTGACCAACCTCAGCATAGTTTTCAAAATTTGCTTACATTAAATGTGATAGATTGTAGTAATTTGAAATATTTACTGTCATTCTCCATGGCTGGAAGTTTGGTGAATCTCCAAAGCCTTTCGGTCAAGGAATGTGAAATGATGGAGGATATATTTCGTCCGGAAGATGCTGAGGTGTTTGGATTTATTTAATATTGGCTTTGATTCTTACTGTCATTTGTTGTTTTATTGCATTAATTGCTGAGGTCTTTTAATTGCTCATCTAACAACTACTTTTATTGTAGCAGAACAGTGATGAAATTTTTCCTAAGTTGAAGAAAATGGAGATCATCTGCATGGAGAAACTAAATACGATTTGGCAACCCCATAACGGTCTTCATTCCTTTCGCTGTTTAGACTCTTTGATAATAAGAAACTGCCACAAGCTTGTAACTATCTTTCCTAGTTTTATGGGTGAAAGATTTCAGAGTCTTCAAAGCTTGACCATTACTAATTGCAAGTTAGTGGAAAACATATTTGAGTTTGCAAATATTCCACAAACATGCTATAGAAATGAAAAAAACTTGCATAAGTTAGCTCTAGAAGATCTGCCAAATTTAGTGAGCGTATGGAAGGATGACACCGGTGAAATACCTAAGTATAATAATCTACAAAGCATAACAGTTGGTGGGAGTCCAAAATTAAAATATCTCTTTCCACTTTCTGTTACCAATGACCTAGAAAAACTGAAGGTCCTTGATATACGGAACTGCAGGACAATGAAAGATATTGTTGCTTGGGACAAAGGTTCAAATGAAAATTTGATCACCTTTAAGTTTCCTCATCTAAACAATCTATCATTACAATCATTATATGAACTTCGGAGTTTCTACGGGGGAACTCATACTTTGGAGTGGCCATCATTGACCAAATTGTTGATACTAAGATGTGGTAAGCTGGAAGGGCTCACTACAGAAATCTCGAACTCACAAGTGAAGCCAATTGTTTTGGCTATAGAAAAGGTAGATAACAAAAAACATGAATTTAGAACCTCTCACTGAAGGATGTGAGAATAGGTTCTTTATTTCTTTTAAAAAATAACATTAAATACCGTGAAGAATGCTTCCGAGTATGCTTTGATATTGTTAATCTTTTTATTTATATATTTTTTAGGTGATCTACAACTTGGAACTTATGGCTATGAGCTTGAAGGAAGCAGAGTGGTTGCAGAAATACAATGTTAATGTTCACAGAATGCACAAACTACAATCAGTTGTGTTCCACGGGTTGAAGAATTCTGAAATTCTCATTTGGTTTCTTCGTAGACTTCCCAATTTGAAAAAGCTGTCATTGGGATTTAGTCACTTGAAAAGGATTTGGGCTCCTGCAAGTCTTATTTCACGTGAAAAAATAGGTGTTGTTATGCAACTTCAAGAGTTGGAATTAAATGGCGTGTGGCCTCTGGAGGAGATTGGCTTTGAGCATGACGTGCTTCTTCAAAGGGTAGGACGCTTAATCATTCAAGAATGTATGAAGTTGACAAATTTAGCGTCATCCTCGGTATCTTTTAGTTACTTAACATATTTAGAAGTGATGAATTGTAGATTCATGAGGAATTTAATGACATCCTCAACTGCTAAAACCTTGGTTCAACTCCAAACGATGAAAGTAAGTTCCTGCCCGAAGATGGTGGAAATCGTTGCAGAAAATGAAGATGAAAAAGTAAAAGAGATTGAGTTTAAAGAATTAAGATCATTAGAATTGGTTTCTCTACAAAATCTCACAAGTTTCTCCGATGCCGATAAGTGTGAGTTTAAATTCCCAGTGCTGGAAAATTTAGTAGTGAGTGAATGCCCTCAAATGAGAAAATTCTCTGAAGTCCAAAGTACTCCAAACCTACAAAAGCTACATGCTGTAGCTGCAGAAAAAGACAAATGGTATTGGGACGGTGATTTGAATTTAACTCTGAAGAAACATTTCACATATCAGGTACGCATCATTCTATTCATTATTTAATCGCAAATTTTCATCATATGTACCTCCACATTTACATATTATTATTTTCATTTCAAATAAAACTTTGGTAACATAATTTAACAGTAAGAAATATATGTATTCTAAAACTATTCATATTATTTTTTCTGGCAAACTTTTTCTTGTACATAATTTCCGACCATACACTTCTAATGATGAGTTTCTTCATATTTTAAGGTGTCTTTCGAGTATTCAAAGCATATGAAGTTAGGAGATTATCCTGAGATGAAAGAAGTTCGCCACGGCAAACCTGTTTTTCCAGACAACTTCTTTGGCAATTTAAAGACATTGGAATTTGATGCAGCAAGTAAAAGAGAGATTGTAATTCCATCTCATCTACTACCTTACTTGAAGAACTTAGAGGAATTGAGTGTAGAGAACTGCAAATCAGCACGAGTAATATTTGACATAGATGACAATGAGACAAAGATCAAGGAAATAGTCTTTCGTTTGAAAAAGCTTACTTTAAAACAATTGTCAAATTTGACATGTGTATGGAACAAAGATTCCCAAGGAATAGTCAGTTTTCCCAATTTGCAAGAAGTGTGTGTTAATCGTTGTCAAAGCTTGGTAAAGGTGTTCTCTTCAACCCTTGCCAGAAATCTCTGGAAGCTTAAGACACTTGATATACAAAACTGTCGCAAGTTGGTAGAAATTGTTGAAAAGAAAGAGGAAATGGAACATGGAACAACTGAAATGTTTGAATTCCCATGTTTGTCCAAGTTGGTACTTTGGAGTATGCCACAACTTATTTGCTTTTATCCTGGAAAACACCATCTGAAATGTCCCATATTAGAAAAGTTACATGTGGCCCACTGTCGTAAGTTGAAGCTATTCACATCAGAATTTCATCATAATCTGGAACAACAACCTCTATTTTGGATTGAAAAGGTAACAAAGCATTAGCAATTAATGTTTTCTTTCCTTTTCTTTTCATTATTTTCCTCCTTCTCGGTAAATTCATATGACTTTTTTCCTCTTTCTGATTTACTTCATTTGACTTTTTGTTAGGTTTTTCCCAAACTGAAGGAAGTGACACTCAATGAGAAAAACATTATCTTGTTGAACGATGGACATTCACCACAAGACCTCCTTCACAACCTAAATTATCTTGTTGTATCGTTTGAACAGTATTACGATAAGAATATTTTGCCTTTTGATTTCCTTCACAAGGTACCCAATTTAGAAACTCTTATTGTGAAGCGAAGCTTCAGCCTCAAGGAGATATTTCCCTCTCAAAAACTCGATGGTCATGATGAAATACTACCTGGATTGAAAAATCTAAGCCTACAGAATCTTACTAGGCTGGAGTCTATAGGGTTAGATCACCCATGGGTAAACCCATACTCTGAAAAGCTTCATGTATTATTTCTTCTTGAGTGCCCTTTGTTAGACAACTTAGTGTGTTCTACTACATCTTTCGTCAATCTGAAGAAGTTGTTTGTGAAGGACTGTAAAAGGATGCAGTATCTATTCACATCTTCAACGGCCAAAAGTTTGTTCATGCTTGAGACTCTCCATATAGAGAATTGTGAGACATTAAAAGAAATAACAAAAAAGGAAGATGAAGATGATTGTGATGAGATCATATTTGGACGACTCACAATATTACGGTTGTATTCCTTACCAAGACTAGTAAGCTTTTATTCAGGGAATGCCACTTTGCAATTCTCATCTTTAAAAGTAATGAGGTTGTCTAAATGTCCCAATATGAAAATTTTCTGCGAAGCAGACGTAAGTGCACCAGTACTTTATGGGATTACACCTTCACGAAAGGGTTCTGATTTAACCTTCTTCCTTTATGATCTCAACATGACAATTGAGAGTTTGTTCCATGAGCAGGTAAGGAATTCATTATCCACATTCATTTGTTATTTATTTATATATAACTAAGGAGTGGTTATATTTTGTCCTTAAATTATTTATAAATTTATTTAGTCTCTATGTACTTTTGTTTTAGAACTTGTCAAATAGAAGTATTAGCTAATAATTTTTTTCACGTCATGTAGAATTTTGAAAAATAGTTATGTATAATTTTGACAAAATGTACTTTATTCTTTCATTGCAGAAGTAACTTTGTTTTATTGCCACATTAGCTAAGTTGATTTACATTTTATGAGGCTTACGAGACTTGTAAATTATTCTGACGTTTAGTTTTGTGACTTTTAAGGTTTTTTTGGAATATACAAAACATATGATTCTAGAGGATTATCTTGAGACGAGGGGAGTTGGACCCGTCAAACCTGCTTTTCCAGAAAATTTCTTTGAAAGTTTAAAGAAAATGGAATTTGATGGAGCAAGTAATAAAAGAGATACTGTGATTCCATCTCATGTACTTTCTCACTTGAAGAGCTTGGAAGAATTGAATGTACACAGCTCCGATGCGGTGCAGGTAATATTTGGTATGGATGACAGCGAAGCCAAAACCAAAGAAATAGTCTTTCATTTGAAAAAACTTACTCTGAAAGACTTGTCAAATTTGAAATGTGTATGGAATAGAAATCCCCAAGGAATTGTCAGCTTTTCCAATTTGCAAGAAGTGTTTGTTAGTGATTGTGGAGACTTGGTAACATTATTCCCTTCATCCCTTGCCAAAAATCTTTCGAAGCTTAAGATTCTTTCAATAGACAAGTGTCAGAAATTGGTAGAAATTGTTGGAAAGGAAGATATAATGGAACTTGGAACAACAATAACGTTTGAATTCCCTTGTTTGTCCTGGCTAAGTCTTTTTGACTTAAAACTTCTTAGTTATTTTTATCCTGGAAAATACCATCTTGAATGCCCCATATTAGAAACCTTAATGGTAGCCAACTGTCCCAAGTTGAAGCTATTCACATCAGAAATTCATGATAGCCGCAAAGAAGCAGGTGTAGAGGCTCCAATAAGTTGGCTACAACAACCTCTATTCAACGTTGAAAAGGTGACAGCATTAACACTTAAACTTTTTGTGATTGCTTTTCTTTTCATTGTATATTTTCCAGCTTTACACCTTCAAACTACCACCATGTATTTTCATTGGAATTTGTTTGGCCTTGCTAGGTTGTTCCCAAATTGAAGAGATTGACACTGAATGAGGAAAACATTATGTTGTTTAGCGATGCACAAGTGCCAAAAGACTATCTCTGTAAATTAAATCTTCTTGTGCTTTGCTTTGAGGATGATAGCAATGAAAAAGATACTTTGCCTTCTGATTTATTTCACAAAATACCCAGTTTAGAACAACTTTGGGTGCAGAGATGCTTTGGTCTCAAGGAGATATTTCCCTCTCAAGTTCATGATGGAATTCCTGCATCATTAAATAGATTATTCCTAACTGAACTAAATGAGCTTGAGTCGATAGGGTTCGAGCACCCATGGGTAAAGCCATACTCTGAAAATCTTCAAATATTAAGGGTTCTCAACTGTTCTAGGTTGGAAAATTTAGGTTGTCGTGCAATTTCTTTCATCAATCTGAAAGAGTTGTATGTGAGTGACTGTGAAAGAATGGAGTATTTACTCACGTATTCAACTACCAAAAGTTTGGTGCAACTTGAGACCCTAGTTATAAAAAATTGTGAATCAATAAAAGAAATAACAAAAGATGAAGATGAGGATGGTTATGATGATGTAATATTTGGTCGACTCAGAACATTAACGATGGATTCCTTACCTCAATTAGAAAGGTTTTATTCAGGGAATGCCAGTTTGCAATTTTCATGTATGGAAAAAGCAAATGTAAGTAATTGCCCCAATATGAAAACTTTCTCGGAAGGAGTCCTAAATGCACCAAGGTTTTTGGGGATTAAAACATCCTTGCAGGATTCTAATTTATTCTTCCATGATGATCTCAACACGACATGCCAGAAATTATTTCAAAGACAGGTGAGGAGTTCATTATCTTATGAGGCTTAAATCCATCTAGCTTGTTTTATTTTATACTTTTCCCATTGTCCAAGAGCTCTTTTGGCTTAATTAAAGTATGCATATCATGCTTAAATCCATCTAGCTTGTACAAAATGTAACCTATTTTCTCCAGGAATAAAAGGGGTAATGTTAAGTGATTTCTAACCTATCTACTCAAAGGCTCTAATGTCATGTCATGAACCAATAATCTTACAATGTGAATGCTTTTTGTATCTCATCTATACATGGAAAACAATATGGCTTACTATATTGATGCTCAAAATGTTAAATTGAATTCTAGAGTTAGTTCAACAAGTTGTCTTGACTCTTTTTATTAAAATAGAGATGTGGTATAGTGTAAAATTATAATCAAGGAAGTAGTTTTCTTGACAACTTCGTAGTTTATTATGCATATGCATTCATTTTATCCTTATCTGTTCTACGTGAAATTTTTGTTTTAAATAAGCATATTACAAGTGCCCTCCTAATATATTTATATGTTAATTAAGGTCTTCAAATTAATAATTGTTTTTGCATTTACAGGTGGAAAAGTCTGCATGTGATATAGAGCATTTGAAATTTGGTGATCACCCTCACCTAGAAGAGATATGGCTTGGTGCAGTTCCAATCCCAAGGAACAATTGTTTCAACAATTTGAAATCTTTTACTGTGGTGGAATGTGAATCTTTATCCAATGTGATTCCTTTTTATTTACTACAATTTCTATGTAACTTGAAAGAAATCGAGGTAAGCAACTGTTCATCTGTTAAGGCAATATTTGATGTGAAAGGTACAGGAGAAGATATGAAGCCGGTTTCTCTTCCTTTGAAGAAACTGATTCTAAATCAGTTGCCAAATTTGGAGCATATCTGGAATTTGAATCCTCATGAAATTCTCAGCCTTCAAGATTTACAAGAAGTGTATATTTCTAACTGTCAAAGCCTTAAAAGTTTGTTTCCAACATCAGTGGCCAAAAATCTTGCTAAGCTTGATGTGAGATCTTGTGCAACATTGGTTGAAATTTTGGTAGAGGCTGAAGCAATCTTAGAAACTAAACAGTTCAATTTCCATTGTCTGACCTCATTAACACTATGGGAATTGCCAGAGCTCAAATACTTCTATGGAAAAAACATCCTAGATTGGCCAATGCTAACACATCTAGATATATATCATTGTGACAAGTTGAAGTTGTTTACAACTAAACATCATGCAGGTGAAGTAGCAGATGTAGAGGATCAGCTTGGTATTTCAATTGATCAACAAGCCATTTTCTCAGTTGAAAAGGTACTAAAATATTTCCTCCCATTTTCATGTTGTGAATATGCATAAGTTATTAATGTGTGAAATATATCCAATATGCTTTCAACAATTCCTAGGTTTTTCCAAACTTGGTGCAATTATCACTCAAAAATGAAGACTTCATGGCAATTTCGCAAGGACAGTTCCAGGCAAGGAAAATTTCTCAAATTTTACTGGTTTCATAACTTTCCTAGTTTGCTTTTACTTTTGTCCTATTTCTCCCTTGATAATATTTTTTGGTATTTTTCATCATATACCCTTTTCTGCTCCTAAATTCTTAGGTTATGCCTAACTTGGAGCATCAAGCAATCACTAGCAGAGACACAATGATTGGACAAGGACAATTTGGTGCAAATGCTGCACACCTCCTGCAAAATTTGAAACTTCTCAAACTAACATGCTATCATGAGGATGATGAATCAAATATATTCTCCGGTAGATTTCTTGAAGAGATACCCAACATTGAAATTCTTGAAGTGGTTTGTAGTTCCTTCCATGAATTATTCTCCTCTCAAAGACCTACCGCTGATTGTACCAAAGTACTTTCAAAGCTGAAAAGATTACATCTGAAGAGTCTCCAACATCTCATTTCCATAGGATTTGAGAACTCATGGGTAGAACCCCTACTTAAAACAATAGAAACATTGGAAGTGTTGTCCTGTCCTTGCCTGAAAATTGTTATGCCATCCACCATGTCTTTTTCAAACCTGACCTCTTTGAGCGTTGGTGAATGTGATGGATTGTTATATTTGTTCACATCCTCAACAGCCAAAAGTCTAGGTCAACTGAAGTACATGTCCGTATGGCATTGCCCAGCAATACAGGAAATAGTATCCGAAGAGGGAGATCATGAATCCAATGATGAAGAGATAGCATTTGAGCAACTCAGCGTTATGTCACTTGAGTCATTGCCAAGCATAGTAGGAATCTATTCAGGGACTTTCAAGTTGAAATTCCCATCCTTGAATCAAGTGACTTTAACAGAATGTCCCCAATTGAAATATTCCTATGTACCTGATTTGCATGAATTCAAGCCTCATGAGCAAATTTAATTGAAGAGGTGAGTTTGTAGGTAGTATTAACTATCTAAGTTAATACTCGTGATTACGGAATTCATACACACTTATTTGGCTAGCCAACATCTCTTTTTTTTTACCGTGTTTTTGCTATATTTCTGTTGGGTTTTCAAAAACCTCTCGGTAAGTATACCGAATAGAGGGTATCAAACTCAAAGATTTGGCAAAATTATGTCTGTAGGAGTTTCATGTATTATCAGCTTTTAATTAGTTGGATGATAATAATATAAAGACAGAAAGAATATAATAACTTTAATGAGAATAAGATGTATAGGAATTAGATTCTATTTTAAACTCTTCAAAACTTAGAAACATCTTTATTAAAGCCGATTTTAATTATCAAAATAATGATAGCTTCCGTCAATTCCTTAATTGAAAATCCTAAAAATTCTTAAAACCCCTTAAATTCCTTTAGAGATTAATGAGAATTTCAGCAGTGAAGTTGATTTTGTCAAACCCAATTACCCTAATTTCGTTCCCAAAATTAGGTCAATTGGAGGTTAGGATTGAGTTCAGAAAAAGTACAATGTTCCCACAAAAATACCTTCTCAAAAGATGAAAATAAAAAGTGCACAATCAAAACCTTAAAATAAAGCCTTAAATAGATGTAGAAGATGAAGAATTACAATAATCCAATCCCTATACAAAAGAAGTACCTTAGCCATTCATGGTGGGTCGCTTCCTAAGAAGATTACACAAGATAGAACTCTAGACTCAATTGCCTCCGGATGTTCCGGATGTTTTCCCAAGCTAGACTCTTAAACTCTAAAAGTCTTCTTTGTTTTCCTCTCTGGAAGTGATGATTTAAAAGCTTCGTGACTCCCTCTTTATATAGGAGAATTCGGCCGAAATTGGTTAAGATCCACTCAGCGAAATAGGAATGCGCTGAGCGGACTGAAACAAATTCAGTTTTACTTCGCTTAGCGCAAGGATCTGCTCAGCGCGAGCATCCGCTCAGCGCGAGAACGCGCTGAGCGTTGGAGTTCGCTTACCGCGAGCATCAGCTCAGCGCAAATATCCGCTTAGCGCCTCTTTCTTCAGCTTTTTGTTACTTTTCCATTCTCTTCTTCTCCTTTAATGGCTTGCACTTGAATTAAACAAATCTGGGGCTTTTGTAGTCATTTATCTCTATTTTTTCTTAAATAATGCTTTGAATTAATCTCCTTTTCATAAACATATAAACACTTATCAATTTCCATGCATGTATATACTTTGTTCTTATTTCTCTCTCTGTCATCATTAGTGCATGCAAGTTATAAGAACATAAAGAATAGTTCAATTTCGAAACACTTCCTTCAATATTTTGCTTTCGGAAATGTTGTTTGTTTGCTGTTTTTAAGTTTTAACACACTATCATTTCCTCACAATTTTCTTCTTCTTCAGGGAATCCATCATGCAGCACTGGGAAATCTTCTTCCCATATGGTAAGTCAGAATGTATGTAAATACTACAATATTAACGTGTGCTTGTTTTTGCTCCTTTTCATTTATATAAAACACTTGATATTGAAATTAAATTTGACGAATAAATGGAACAAAACTAACAACGAGATTCGTTTTGATGGAGTTTAATATTTTTCATTGGAGTTTAATGAGTTGATGGACAATAAATATTGTATTATTCTGCAATTCAACAACCTAATCCTCCAAATGCTCCTCCTCACTATCACTCTTCTTGTTTAGTTTGTATATAAATAATACACACATGTCCTTGATGCAAACACATAGACACACCCTCGATTACTTCCTTTCCCAAAATTTGCTAGATACAAACATTGTTTCTCTCTGGCTATGTGGATTATATTCTAACAACTAAAGGTTTAATGTGAGCATACAAATGTTTTGCCTCCCTTTGAAGTTTTTTCTATCAACACTGAGTATATAATGTATCTCTTTTTGCAGGTTACTTAAGAAACGATGAAGAGAAAGTATATGGTGCTACACATGTTTCAAGTATATTAATATAACGTTGTTACAAATTGTACTGAAGTAGAATAAACATAATTTTTACTTTGATAACTCAAAACATATAAAATATTAATTCCTATTTAAGTTATTTGACATTCCTTTATTCATTAACACTCTTTCCCAAAAAAACTCCTAACATCTAGCCAACATGTAAGTATTCTGCTACATTATCCACAGCTTATACCACTTAAAGCAACTAATACGAGATTACTTAAAAAAAATAGAAGCACTGCATAAGAAGGAATACTGTTGTATTAGCTTAATTTAGCTCTGCAAACACTCCTAGCCATTGCTATGAGGCACCAAACGAACACAAAAAGATCTCTTACCACCAACACCAACTACAGAAAGTATACCATTAAGAGTTATAGACCCAAGGCCATGGCAAGTTGGCAGTAATATTGATATGGGAAATAGCATCACAAGAGAACGACAGTGTGTATTGGCATAACCTTCACTCCTATCCCTATAGAAGGTTTCCTAAATCCATCACAATCATCAAACAATCTCTAATTGTATATACTTGCTCTGAACCACCTACACATCTAATCTGGACGTTATCCCTTCACAGTATCTATATTCCTATCAGTCATCATATATATTACACCATCTTGCATCAGAACATCCACACCAGTACATTCCTCATCATACTAATCAGGATACATATCACAAAAATAGCAATATAGCTTTATTTCCTTCTACTGACACTAGCAGCACATAATCTTAACATACCCAACTCACATCCAAATCCATAGAGATTTTGCACCTAGCTTCTTAACACCTCACCACCAGTGATATCTACAGAATTACCCTGCAACATACATACTATGCTCCCCTTCCATACCACCGAGAGACCACTATATAAAGTATCCTTGGTTTTCTACAATCTTAAAAATAGCTGCAAGCCCCTCTATTAGAGCAAGACTTCCACCATAGCAGATAGGGAACAGGATCGAGGGTCCACACATAACTCTGCATAACTCTTAAATGCACTACAGATTCTATTTTTATTCATAACCAAGCATTCAACT
Source organism: Macrotyloma uniflorum (assembly GCA_016859785.1). Classification (NCBI taxonomy): domain Eukaryota; kingdom Viridiplantae; phylum Streptophyta; class Magnoliopsida; order Fabales; family Fabaceae; genus Macrotyloma; species Macrotyloma uniflorum. Next base: position 4,597,177 of record BDMB01000008.1, on the reverse strand, counting down.
GAGGTAAAGAAAATATATCATCTGCATCTATCTTCTCATTATGAAATAGAACTTCATTCCTATGACTCTCCACATTACCTTTCCAATAAGTATTTATCTTCTTATTCGGGAAATATAAGTAATCCTGCAACATAGTGCTACCTAATAATATTAATACTACATCTACTTATTCCGAACCAAGCATAACACCTTTTCCAAAATACTTTGAACATCTTACACTCTAGAAATAAATGATTGGTGGATTTCTCCTTTCCTCCACAAAAATCACAACTTGCATTGATCACTTAGATATCCTACCCACCAACTTATTCTTAGTTGTTATATTCCCAACTATTACTCTCCACAACAAATGGTCACTTTTAGAATAATTTTAACCTTCCATAGATCAACTAAAAAACTCTCATCCTCCCCTTACAAATTATCTTAACATTAAACGTTTTCGTACCATTTTCTTTTCATACCCATTTATCTTCTCATTTTGTTTGGAGTCAATCATAATCACAGTTGTACTTGAATTTTTTCCTTATAAATTTATTTTGTTAATTTGATATTAATAAAATTTAAATATGTTTTTATTTTATTTTTAACGATATGAAAAAAATTAATGATATGAATACTGATATAACAGGATTACTTACCATTTTATTTATACAAAATATTTTTTATTATCTAAAAATATATATTATGTATTAAATAATCTCTATAAAAAAAATTTATGTTGATTTTGTTTTTATAAAAATATTCTAATTTTTTTAATATTATTACTAAATTAATTAGGTTGTAGAGGAAAATATAATCGGGATCAAATGTAAATTTTATAAGAATTTTATATCAAATATAATTTACAAAGATATATTATTTTCCTTCAAATACTAATAAAATTGTGCTACCACAAAAATAATTAATCAACTTTTTTAAAGAATTTATGTAATTCCAGAAAAGTAAAAATCTTAAAACTTATAATTTGGTGTAACATAACAATAATAGTACTTTATATTTACTATTCCATTTTCATTTTTATCCTTTTATATTTTTATGAAATTAGAAAGTTAGACAAAATTATATTTAAATTTTACACAATTAAAATAACATAAAAAATTTATATAAACTTTTTTTTATAAATAAAATATTTTATTAAAATCAAAAAAATATTTTACATAAATAAAATTATAAATAACCATGTGATTATTTTTGTCGGTAAATGCTGTTAACCAATTAAATAAAAAAAAATGAAAATAATAATAGCCAAATAACTCAATCTATGTAATAGAAATTTGATATGACTAAAGTTAAACAACTAATATACTTAAGAGAGTAAAATTTTCATTTAATTTTACAAAATATATAATTAAGTATAATAATAACAAAATAAGGAAAAAAAAAAAAAAACAGATGCAAACACAAGGTCAATTTTAGTTGGAATGCTTTTGTTAATTTGTTAATTTAGATAAGGAAAAATTACATTTATATAAAACATTCATCTTTATTATAATTTTAATAAAATAATATTTATATATTTTCTCTATTTTTGATAAATTATATTAGTTAAAAACATTATATTAATTAAAACTTAAACAAAAAAACATTAAATTTAAAAATTAAATTACAAAATATAAAAATATTAAAGTATTTTTTATAAATATAAAATTAAAAAAATAATTATTATGTATTAAAAATACAAAAAATATGTATGTCTATTCAAACATTATAAAAAATAGAATAATATTTTATATAAATATAAAAAATATTTCAGTCTGTTTTAAAATGAAAAGAATATTTTTTTTCCTTTAGATAATTCACATTAGGGCACCTTTCTAAGTTTCGCTTTGTCTTTTCTTTTTGTTTTTTAAATGTTAACTTTATGCAAGAAAAGGTAGAAAGACCAATATTGAGGTCTTCACTCTCTCTTTCCAATAATACACTTCAATCGTTCACACTCACCAACTCCACTTTAATCATTCTCCTTCAAGTCCAGGGCCAGACACATTACAATCCCATATACAACCACAGTTAAGATCCATTCTTCTTATCCTTTATCATCTCTTTTGCTCTCAGATTCATCCTCAAACAAAGATAGACATGCTGTATATGTTAGAATCCTAGAGAACTAGGAACCACCTAAACCAGGTAACATGTGAGGTAAAGTATATGTTATAATCTTTCTTCTTCTTCATCTTCTTCATCTTCTTCATCATCTCTTATGCTAAAATCCCTTTCACATGTTTGGAAACAGATGAATCTGCATGTTGAAAAAAATGTGTTGTAGCCTTAGAACTACTCTCCAATACAGTGGCTTTCTTAAATCATTGTTGATCCAAACACGCTGTAAGTCTTTTTCCTATTAAGAATATGCTGGATATGATGCAGCTTTTGTTTAGATGAGATTGATGTTTTGTTTCTTTTTTTTTTTTTTTCTGAATCCATGAAAGACTGAAAGCCACTTTGCATATACAGTCTCACGCTCTCTTCTGCATATAAGTGTTGGCTGCTGCTATATCTGGTGTGTGGTTGATACCTCAAACTGCTATATATTCATAGAATATCAACACCACTCTCTCATGCACCTCCCTCTATAATTCTATCAAAAGCACCAATCTGATAGGTAAAATTTGTTATGCTTTTCTATCAATAATAAACAATAATATTATTATTTTATCCATAAATATGATTGGATGTTTATCTTTATTAATATTATGTTAATCTTTATTTTTTAAGTCAATTTCATAAAACTATATCATCCATATATAATATCATTTTATGGATAATCTTATTTAATAAATTTTTAAATAATTTAATAATAATAAAATAATTTTATTATAATAATTTTTAATATTATATTAGTGATAAACTTTAAATTTAATTATTAATTTAATGAAATAAATTTTATATTATTTTATTTATATATATATATATATTAATTTAATTATATTTTTAAATAAATTTTTATGGTTTAAGCTTTATTATTTTGCCTTTCATAGGTTATTTTCTGTCCAATTATTTATGACTCACAATTCTTATAAACTTTTTAAAAAATTAAATATATTTCATCAGCATCATCTAATTAATGGTAATTTAATAAATTTTAAGAATTAAATTTATTTTAAAATTTTATTTAAAATTAGAATCTACCTAGTTAACGTTAATTCATAAATTTTTTAAATTATTTATATATTTATACTTAAAAGTTGGTACCACCGACGCTAATATTTAAATTTAAAATTTAAATATATTTTTATTAGTAAAGTCGAGCGTCGTGTTTTTTATCTAAGTGGAAAAGTAATTTTATTATTATTTTTCTTTTTTCAATTTTCAAAATTTGAATATCCTTAAAATTTAATTTATAAATTTTAAAATTAATTACATTTTATAATTAGTATTGATGAAGTTAGGTAGTAACTCATAAATTTATAATTAAATATATTTTATTGGAATCTGTTCCGATAAAAGACCAAGCAATTAGAATTTTAAAGTCAAAATAGTGGATTGAAGAATGATCAAATAAGTTTCTCAAATTTTACTAATATATATTACACTTTACTTGTTAATTAAATCTTACAGTTTAATCTTACACTGAGGAAGGAATGTTTCAGAATTTTTTTAAACATCTGCTTTTTTTTTTATAAGAAATCATTATGCAGAAATGGAATAATAATAAAAAAAAATAATATTCCCTACATCTCCTTCTTTTTCTTATCAGAATCCTTTTCGAATAAGAAAAAAATTAATCACCACAACCCTTTTTCAATCAAAAAATTACCTTTTTCACTTAAGAATGAAATTAAATATTATAAGTTTTTCGAAATATTATAATATAGAACAAAAATTAGATAAATTCATAAACATATATATCAATTATATTTAATTTTTAATAATATTCTTTTTATATAATTTAATTTGGTAATTTTTATATTGAAAAAAACAAAATTAAAAATGGAATTAAAAACTAAATAATCTGATTTAAAATGCTATGGCAATTTAAAAAGTAATTAAATTTTAAAAATAAGATTCAAATTAAAATTTTAAATAATATAATTAAAATATCAATTTACAAATTTAAATATATAAAAAAAATATTATTATAATTAAAGAAAGATAAATTTGAATTTGAATCATTATTTCATCTAATTTATAATTAATTATCAAATTAAATTTTAATAAAAATCTAATTTAAATTCTAAAATATTACAAAAATAAATCATAACTACAACATCTAATTCTGTAACTTAGAAAAAAAAAATTAAATCATATATAAATCGATTCATATTAAACTTAATTTCACAATTTATACAATATTTATATTAAACTCAATTTTACAATTTATACAACACTCAATTTATAAGTAGAAGAAAAGAGTTATTTTTTTTTCTAGAAACATTTTTCTGAGTATAAAATATAAAAGAGAAAAGCCAATTTCAAAAGAAAAAGAAAAAAAGTTGTTAATTTCAAACAAATATGTAAAATATGTGTGTAAAATTTGGTCTTAGTGTCAAATAGACCTGTATGGTTTTCTTATAAATCTTGAAATTTGAAATTTTGTATTTTTATATTCAGGAAAAAAAAAAACTTTACTAGGAACCAATAAAGCAAGAAGTGTCAAGGGAGTATGGAAACAGTTGTCTCTACCACTACTGAAAATGCTCTGCAAATTGCAGTAAGTTTAGCAAAACGACAGTTGGGTTACTTTTTTAATTACAAGGACAAATTTGAAGAAGTCAAACGTTACATTGAGGAGATGGATAATACTAGGAAAAGGATAAAACATCAAGTTAAGGATGCAGAAATGAATGCAGAAGAAATTGAAGATGATGTTCAACACTGCTTAAAACAGATGGATGAGAAGATAACAAAATATGAACAATTCATTCATGATGAACATCATTCAAAGACAAGATGTTCCATTGGTTTCTTTCCAAATAACTTGCAGTTAAGGTATCGATTAGGCCGAAATGCTACCAAGATGGTAGAGGAGATGAAAGCAGAAGAACTCTGGAATAGAAAGTTTGATGAAGTTTCCTATCGAGTACTCCCATCCATTGATGCTGCTTTGACAAACACTGGCTATGAAAGCTTTAGGACAAGAACAGAAACTATGGCTAGAGTTATGCGATTACTGGAAGACTCTACAGTTAATATGATTGGCGTTTATGGAGTTGGTGGCGTGGGTAAGACCACTTTAGTAAAAGAAGTTGCTAAAAAAGCTCAAGAAAAGAAGTTGTTCAATGTGGTGGTTATGGCAAATATAACAAGAAGTCCTAACATAAAAAAAATTCAAGCACAAATTGCTGAGATGTTAGGAATGAGATTGGAAGAGGAAAGTGAGATCGTCAGAGCAGATCGCATTCGAAAGAGGTTAAAGAACGAGAAGGAGAACACCCTTATTATCCTAGATGATCTATGGGATGGATTGGACTTGAATAGATTGGGGATTCCATGTAGTGATGAAGATGATGGAAGCCAACAGGATGTGAATGATATATCTGATTCTGGTTACGATAAGATGGAAAAAGAAGAGTTATCTTCCGATTTCAATAATATGGTAAGAGAAAACTTATCTGACGATTCCAAAATATGTAAAATTCTTCTAACATCTAGAAGAAAACAAGTATTATGCAATCAAATGGATGTGCAGGAGACATCAACTTTCTCGGTTGGAGTCCTTAATGAAAATGAGGCAAAGACTTTACTCAAGAAAGTGGCAGGAATAGATGTCCAAAATTTAGTGTATGATGAGAAGGCCATTGAAATTTCAAGAATGTGTAATGGGTTGCCGATAGCAATAGTTTCCATAGGAAGGGCACTAAAGAATAAAAGCTCCTCTGTATGGGAGGATGTCTATCAACAAATTAAAAAACAAAGTTTTATAGAAGGACATGAATCGGTTGAGTTCTCTATAAAGCTGAGCTATGATCATCTTAAAAATGAGCAGCTGAAGTATATTTTTTTACATTGTGCAAGAATGGGAAATGATGCTTTGATCATGGACTTGGTGATATTTTGTTTTGGCTTGGGTTTGCTACAAGGAGTTCACACAATTAGAGAAGCGAGAAATAAAGTAAATATGTTGATAGAAGAATTAAAAGAATCAAGTTTGGTGGTGGATAGTTACTCTAGCGAGCGCTTCAACATGCATGACATTGTTCGTGACGTTGCTCTTTCAATAGCATCCAAAGAAAAGCATATGTTTTTTATGAAGAACGGCATACTTGATGAGTGGCCTCACAATGATGAACTTGAGAGGTACACTGCTATTTTTTTACACTATTGTCATATCAATGATGATCTTCCTCGGAGTATATATTGTCCTAGACTTGAAATCTTACACATTGACAGTAAAGATCATTTTTTGAAAATACCAGATGACTTTTTTAAAGACATGACTGAACTCAGAGTCTTGATATTGACTGGTGTTAATCTGCAATGCTTACCTTCTTCAATTATATGCTTGACAAAACTAAGAATGCTTAGTTTGGAGAGGTGCACTCTGGGAGAGAACTTATCAATCATTGGAGAGTTAAAGAAATTACGAATTCTTACTCTTGCAGGATCTGACATTGAAAGTTTTCCCTTTGAAATTGGGCAATTAGATAAACTGCAACTTCTTGACTTAAGCAATTGCCCAAAACTAAGAGTAATACCTTCTAATGTCATATCAAGGATGAACATTTTGGAAGAATTTTATATGAGAGACAGCTTGATTCTATGGGAGGCTGGGGAGGAAAGTCAAAATGCTAGTCTTTCTGAGTTGAGGCACTTGAATCAGTTACGAAACCTAGACATACACATTCAGAATGTTGCCCATGTTCCGCAGAATTTGTTTTTTGATAAGTTGGATAGCTACAAGATTGCCATTGGTGAATTCAACATGCTCACAGAGGGAGAATTCAAAATCCCTGACAAATATGAAAAGGTGAAGCTTTTGGTATTGAACCTAAAAGAAGGTATTGACATTCATTCTGAAACATGGATTAAAATGTTGTTCAAAAGTGTTGAATATTTGCTGCTGGGAGAACTCATTGATGTTCAAGATATTTTCTATGAATTAAATGTTGAAGGATTTCCAAATTTGAAACATTTATCCGTTGTAAACAATTTTGGCATTCAATACATTATTAACTCAGTGGAACGGTTCCACCCTATATTGGCTTTTCCCAAATTGGAGTCGCTGTATCTTTACAAACTTGATTATTTGGAGAAAATGTGTGACAATCAACTTGTAGAGACCACTTTCTGCAGACTAAAAGTCATCAAGATTAAAGCATGTGACAAATTGGAAAACCTTTTCCCATTTTCCATGGTCGGACTCCTTACCATGCTTGAAACAATTGAAGTATGTGACTGTGATTCTTTGAAGGATATAGTTTCAGTTGAAAGACAAACTCATACTAGCAGTGATGACAAGATTGAGTTTCCTCGGTTACGACTTTTAACGTTAAAATCTTTACCAACATTTGCTTGTTTGTATACCGATGATAAGATGTCTTGTAGTGCACAATCATTGGAAGACAGAGGGCGAAACACGAACGAAGATATTATCTCTGAAGTTGAGCAAGATTCCACCAATTCTTGCCTTTCACTCTTCAATGAAAAGGTATGTAATAAAAAATACGTATCCTCTTCAATCCTTTAAAATATCTAATTTAATTTTGTACGTTATTCTACTAAAAGAAGTAAAAGGTCATGCTCATTTAAGTCTTGTAATTTCTCTTGGAAAAATCAAGATTTGAGAATCAAAATCTTATTGTAGAGACATTAATTATTCGTTCTTACAGGTTTCAATGCCAAAATTAGAATCGCTGGAGTTATCCTCGATCAACATCAAGAAGATATGGAGTGACCAATCTCCGCATTGTTTTCAAAATTTGATTACATTAAATGTGATTGATTGTGGTAATTTGAAATATTTACTGTCATCCTCCGTGGCTGGAAGTTTGGTGAATCTCCAAAGCCTTTCGGTCAAGGAATGTGAAATGATGGAGGATATATTTCGTCCGGAAGATGCTGAGGTGTGTGGATTCATTTAATATTGACTTTGATTCTTACTATCATTTGTTGTTTAAATGCATTAATGACTGAGGTCTTTTTATTGTAGCAGAATAATGATGAAGTTTTTCCTAAGTTGAAGAAAATGGAGATCATCTGCATGGAGAAACTCAATACGATTTGGCAACCCCAAATCGGTGTTCATTCCTTTCGCTGTTTAGACTCCTTGATAATAAGAGAGTGTCACAAACTTGCAACAATATTTCCTAGTTTTATGGGGCAAAGACTTCAGAGTCTCCAAAGCTTGACCATTACTAATTGCAAGCTAGTGGAAAACATATTTGAGTTTGCAAATATTCCACACACATGCGATAGAAATGAAACAAACTTGCATAATATAGTTCTGCGTGAGCTGCCAAATTTAGTGAGCGTATGGAAGGATGACACCGGTGAAATACCTAAATATAATAATCTAGAAAGCATAATTGTTACTAAGAGTTCAAAATTAAAATATCTCTTTCCACTTTCTGTTACCAATGACCTAGAAAAACTGAAGGTCCTTGATATACGGAACTGCAGGACAATGGAAGATATTGTTGCTTGGGACAAATGTTCAAATGAAAATTCGATCACCTTTAAGTTTCCTCAACTAAACAATCTATCATTACAATCATTATATGAACTTCGGAGTTTCTACCGGGGAACTCATACTTTGGAGTGGCCATCATTGACCAAATTGTTGATACTAAAATGTGGAAAGCTGGAAGGGCTCACGACAGAAATCTCGAACTCACAAGTGAAGTCAATTGCTTTGGCTACAGAAAAGGTATATAACAAAAAGCTTGAATTTAGAACCTCTCACTGAAGGATGCTAGAATAGGTTCTTTCTTTATTTCTTGTAAAAAATATCATATTAAATACCATGACGAAAATATGTTTCCAAGTATGCTGTGATATTGATAATCTTTTTATTTATATATTTTTTAGGTGATCTACAACTTGGTTCGTATGGGTATGAGCATGAAGGAAGCAGAGTGGTTGCAGAAATACAATGTTAATGTTCACAGAATGCACAAAGTACAATCAGTTGTGTTGCACGGGTTGAAGAATTCTGAAATTCTCTTTTGGTTTCTTCGGAGACTTCCCAATTTGAAAAGGCTAACATTGGGATTTTGTCACCTGAAAAGGATTTGGGCTCCTGGAAGTCTTATTTCACGTGAAAAAATAGGTGTTGTTATGCAACTTATAGAGTTGGAATTAAATGGTATGTCACCTCTAGAGGAGATTGGCTTTGAGCATGAAGTGCTTCTTCAAAGGGTAGAACGCTTAATCATTCGAGGATGTATAAAATTGACAAATTTAGCATCATCCTCCGTATCTTTTTGTTACTTGACATATCTAGAAGTGATGAATTGTGGATCCATGAGGAATTTAATGACATGTTCAACTGCTAAAACCTTGGTTCAACTCACAACAATGAAAGTAAGTTCCTGCGCAATGATGGTGGAAATCGTTGCAGAAAATGAAGATGAAAAAGTAAAAGAGATTGAGTTTAAAGAATTAAGATCATTAGAATTGGTGTCTCTAAACAATCTCACAAGTTTCTCGAATGCGGATAAGTATGGTTTTAAGTTCCCAGTGCTGGAAAATTTAGTAGTGAGTGAATGCCCTCAAATGAAAAAATTCTGTGAAGTCCAAAGTACTCCAAACCTTCAAAAACTACATGCTGTAGCTGCAGAGAAAGACAAATGGTATTGGGAAGGTGATTTGAATTCAACTCTAAAGAAATATTTCACATATCAGGTACGCATCATTCTATTCATTATAATCGCAAATTTTCATCATATGTACCTTTAAAACTTTGGTAATAAAATATTCTACAATTGATTAATTATGACATACTGAAAAACAATGTAATTATATGCTGTAGCATTTATCTGTAAAATAAATAAATTTTTGAAAAATATAGTTACATATAAAAGGAAACAGAGTAATATTTAATTGTAAGAAATATATGTAATCTAAAACTATTTATAATACTTTTTCAGGCAAATTTTTTCATTTACATAATTTCGATGCATACACTTCTAACGAAGAGTTTCTTCACATTTTAAGGTGTCTTTTGAGTACTCAAAGCATATGAAGTTAGGAGATTATCCTGAGATGATGGAAGTTCGCCACGGCAAACCTGTTTTTCCAAACAACTTCTTTGGCAGATTAAAGACATTGGAATTTGATGCAGCAAGTAAAAGAGAGATTGTAATTCCATCTCATCTACTACCTTACATGAAGAACTTAGAGGAATTGAGTGTAGAGAACTGCAAATCAGCACGAGTAATATTTGACATAGATGACAATGAGACAAAGATCAAGGAAATAGTCTTTCGTTTGAAAAAGCTTACTTTAAAACAATTGTCAAATTTGACATGTGTATGGAACAAAGATTCCCAAGGAATAGTCAGTTTTCCCAATTTGCAAGAAGTGTGTGTTAATCGTTGTCAAAGCTTGGTAAAGGTGTTCTCTTCAACCCTTGCCAGAAATCTTCGGAAGCTTAAGACACTTGATATACAAAGCTGTCGCAAGTTGGTAGAAATTGTTGAAAAGAAAGAGGAAATGGAACATGGAACAACTGAAATGTTTGAATTCCCATGTTTGTCCAAGTTGATACTGTGGGGTATGCCACAACTTGTTTGCTTTTATCCTGGAAAACACTGTCTGAAATGCCCCATATTAGAAAGGTTACATGTGGCCTACTGTCGTAAGTTGAAGCTATTCACATCAGAATTTCATGGTGATCTGGAACAACAACCTCTATTCTGGATTGAAAAGGTGACAAAGCATTAGCAATTAATGTTTTTTTTTCCTTTTCTTTTCATTATGTTCATCCTTCTCATTAAATTCATTTGAATTTTTTCCTCTTTCTAATTTACTTCATTTGACTTTTTGTTAGGTTTTTCCCAAACTGAAGGAAGTGACACTCATTGATAAAAACATTATCTTGTTGAACGATGCACATTTACCAGAAGACCTCCTTTACAACCTAAATTCTCTTTTTTTATCATTTGAACATGATTACAATAAGAATATTTTGCCTTTTGATTTCCTTCACAAGGTACCCAATTTGGAAAGTCTTACTGTATATCAATGCTTCAATCTCAAGGAGATATTTCCCTCTCAAAAACTCGATGCTCATGATGGAATACTACCTGGATTGAATAAATTAGTCCTGCATAAACTTCTTAGGCTGGAGTCTATAGGGCTAGATCACCCATGGGTAAACCCATACTGTGAAAAGCTTCAAGCATTAACACTTCTTGAGTGCCCTCGGTTAGACAAATTAGTGTGTTGCGCTGCCTCTTTCATCAATCTGAAGAAGTTGGTTGTGAAGGACTGTAAAAAGATCCAGTATCTATTCACATTTTCAACAGCCAAAAGTTTGCTAAAGCTTGAGACTCTACATATCGAGAATTGTGAGAAAATAAAAGAAATAACAAAAAAGGAAGATGAAGATGATTGTGAAGAGATCATATTTGGACAACTCACAAAATTATGGTTGTATTCCTTACCAAGACTAGAAAGTTTTTATTCAGGGAATGCCACATTGAAATTCTCATCTTTGCAAACAGTGAAGCTGTCTAAATGCCCCAGTATGAAAATTTTCAGTGAAGTAGACGTAAATGCACCACTGTTTTATGGGATTAAATCTTCAATGAAGGATTCTGATTTAACCTTCCTCTATGATCTCAACATGACAATTGCGAGTTTGTACCACGAGCAGGTAAGGAATAATTAGTATTCAATCTTTATTAAACATTCTTACAATATATTATTTAATATTTTTTATAAATTTATTTGGTCTCTCTGTACTTGTATTTTAGAACTTATTGTCAAATAACAGTAAACCGTACTTTATTCTTTCATTGCAGAAGTAACTTTGTTTTATTCCCACATAAGTTAAGTTGATTTACATTTAATGAGGCATACGAGACTTGCAAATTATTCTGACGTTGAGTTTTGTGACTTTTAAGGTTTTATTCGAATATACAAAGCATATGATTCTAGTGGATTATCTTGAGACGAGGGGAGTTGGACCCGTCAAACCTGCTTTTCCAGAAAATTTCTTTGACAGTTTAAAGAAAATGGAATTTGATGGAGCATGTAAAAGAGATACTGTGATTCCATCTCATGTACTTTCTCACTTGAAGAGCTTAGAAGAATTGAATGTACATAGCTCCGATGCAGTGCAAGTAATATTTGGTATGGATGACAGTGAGGCCAAAACCAAAGAAATAGTCTTTCTTTTGAAAAAACTTACTTTGAGAGACCTGTCAAATTTGAAATGTGTATGGAACAGAAATCTCCAAGGAATTGTCAACTTTTCCAATTTGCAAGAAGTGTTTGTTTGTGGTTGTGGAGGATTGGAAACACTGTTCCCTTCACCCCTTGCCAAAAATCTTTTGAAGCTTAAGATACTTTCAATACAGAGGTGTGAGAAGTTGGTAGAAATTGTTGGAAAGGAAGACACAATGGAACTTGGAACAACAGTAATGTTTGAATTCCCTTGTTTGTCCTGGCTAACTCTTTTTGAATTGAGACTTCTTAGTTGTTTTTATCCTGGAAAATACCATCTAGAATGTCCTAGATTAGAAACCTTACATGTAGCCTATTGTTCCAAGATGAAGCTATTCACATCAAAAATTCATGATAACCATAAAGAAGCAGGTGTAGAGGCTCCAATAGATTGGCGACAACAACCTCTATTCGTGGTTGAAGAGGTGACAGCATTAACACTTAAACTGTTTGTGTTTGCTTTTCTTTTCATTGTATATTTTCCACCTTCTAACTGCCACCATGTATTTTCATTGGAATATGTTTGGCCATGCTAGGTTGTTCCCAAATTGAAGGGATTGACACTGAATGAGGAAACCATTATGTTGTTGAGCGATGCGCATGTGCCAGAAGACTATCTCTGCAAATTAAATCTTCTTGTGCTTTGCTTTGAGGATGACAGCAATGAGAAAGAAACTTTGGCTTTTGATTTATTTCACAAAATACCCAGTTTAGAACAACTTCAGGTGCAGAGATGCTTTGGTCTCAAGGAGATATTTCCCTCTCAAGTTCATGATGGAATTCCTGCATCATTGAATAGATTATTCCTAATTGAACTAAATGAGCTTGAGTCGATAGGGTTCGAGCACCCATGGGTAAAGCCATACTCTGAAAATCTTCAAATATTAAGGGTTCTCAACTGTCCTCGATTGGAAAATTTAGGTTGTTGTGCAATTTCTTTCATCAATCTGAAAGAGTTGTATGTGAGTGACTGTGAAAGAATGGAGTATTTATTCACGTATTCAACTGCCAAAAGTTTGGTGCAACTTGAGACCCTAGTCATAAAAAATTGTGAAACCATAAAAGAAATAACAAAAGACGAAGATGAGAATGGTTATGATGATGTCATATTTGGACGCCTCAGAACATTAACGATGGATTCCTTACCTCAGTTAGAAAGGTTTTATTCAGGGACTGCCAGTTTGCAATTTTCATGTTTGGAAAAAGCAAATGTAAGTAATTGCCCCAATATGAAAACTTTCTCGGAAGGAGTCCTAAATGCACCAAGGTTTTTGGGGATTAAAACATCATTGCAGGATTCTAATTTATTTTTCCATGATGATCTCAACACGACATTCCAGAAATTATTTCAAAGACAGGTGAGGAATTCATTGTCATATGATGCTTAAATCCATCTAGCTTGTTTTATTTTATAATTATGCACTAACTTTTCCTATTATCCAAGAGCTCTTTTGGCTTAATTAAAGTATGCATATCATGCTTAAATCCATCTAGCTTGTACAAACTGTAACCTATTTTCTTTAGAAGAAAAGGGCAACGAGAATTGATTTCTAACCTATCTAGTCACAAAGGCTCTAATACCATGTCATGAACCAATAATCTTACAATGTGAATGCTTTTGTATCTCATCTATACATGGAAAACATGTTGGCTTACTATATTGACGCTTAGAATGTTAAATTGAATTCTAAAGTTAATTTCAACAAGTTGTCTTGACTCTTTTTATTAAAAGGAGAGATATGATGTAGTGTAAAATTGTAATCAAGTGAATAGTTTTCTTGAAAACTTCATATGCATTCTTTTTATCATCATCTATAGTAGGTGAAAATTTTGTTTTAAATAAGAATATTACAAGCGCCCTCCTAATATATTTATATGTTAATTAAGGTCTTCAAATTAATAATTGTTTTGCATTTACAGGTGGAAAATTCTGCATGTGATATAGAGCATTTGAAATTTGGTGATCACCCTCACCTAGAAGAGATATGGCTGGGTGAAGTTCCAATCCCAAGGAACAATTGTTTCAACAATTTGAAATCTTTTACTGTGGTGGAATGTGAATCTTTATCCAATGTGAGTCCTTTTTATTTACTACAATTTCTATGTAACTTGAAAGAAATCGAGGTAAGCAACTGTTCATCTGTTAAGGCAATATTTGATGTGAAAGGTACAGGAGAAGATATGAAGCCGGTTTCTCTTCCTTTGAAGAAACTGATTCTAAATCAGTTGCCAAATTTGGAGCATATCTGGAATTTGAATCCTCATGAAATTCTCAGCCTTCAAGATTTACAAGAAGTGTATATTTCTAACTGTCAAAGCCTTAAAAGTTTGTTTCCAACATCAGTGGCCAAAAATCTTGCTAAGCTTGATGTGAGATCTTGTGCAACATTGGTTGAAATTTTGGTAGAGGCTGAAGCAATCTTAGAAACTAAACAGTTCAATTTCCATTGTCTGACCTCATTAACACTATGGGAATTGCCAGAGCTCAAATACTTCTGTGGAAAAAACATCCTAGATTGGCCAATGCTAACACATCTAGATATATATCATTGTGACAATTTGAAGTTGTTTACAACTAAACATCATACAGGTGAAGTTGCAGATGTAGAGGATCAGCTTGGTATTTCAATTGATGAACAAGCCATTTTCTCAGTTGAAAAGGTACTAAAATGTTTCCTCCCATTATAATGTTGTGCATATGCATAAGTTATTAATGTGCGAAATGTATCATATATGCTTTCAACAATTCCTAGGTTTTTCCAAACTTGGTGCAATTATCACTCAAAAAGGAAGACGTCATGGCAATTTCGCAAGGACAGTTCCAGGCACGGACAATTTCTCCAATTTTACTGGTTTCATAACTTTCCTAGTTTGCTTTTACTTTTGTCCTATTTCTCCCTTAATGATATTTTTTGGTATTTTTCATCATATACCCTTTTTTGCTCCTAAATTCTTAGGTTATGCCCAACTTGGAGCATCAAGCAATCACTTGCAGAGACATTATGATTGGACAAGAGCAAGTTGGTGCAAATGCTGCACACCTCTTGCAAAATTTGAAACTTCTCAAACTAACATGCTATCATGAGGATGATGAATCAAATATATTCTCCGGTAGATTTCTTGAAGAGATACCCAACATTGAAATTCTTGAAGTGGTTTGTAGTTCCTTCCATGAAATATTCTCCACTCAAAGACCTAGTGCTGATTGTACCAAAGTACTTTCAAAGCTGAAAAGATTACATCTGAAGAGTCTCCAACATCTCCTTTCCATAGGATTTGAGAATTCATGGGTAGAACCCCTACTTAAAACAATAGAAACATTGGAAGTGTTGTCCTGTCCTTGCCTGAAAATTGTTATGCCATCCACCATGTCTTTTTCAAACCTGACCTCTTTGAGCGTTGGTGAATGTGATGGATTGATATATTTGTTCACATCCTCAACAGCTAAAAGTCTAAGTCAACTGAAGCACATGTCCATATGGCATTGCCAAGCAATACAGGAAATAGTGTCCAAAGAGGGAGATCATGAATCAAATGATGAAGAGATAGCATTTGAGCAACTCAGCGTTATGTCACTTGAGTCATTGCCAAGCTTAGTAGGAATCTATTCAGGGACTTTCAAGTTGAAATTCCCATCCTTGAATCAAGTGACTTTAACAGAATGTCCCCAAATGAAATATTCCTATATACCTGATTTGCATGAATTCAAACCTCATGAGCAAATTTTAATTGAAGAGGTGAGTTTGTAGTAACTACCTAAGTTAATACTCTTAGGGAACACATATGGACTTATTTGGCTAGCCAACATCTTCATCTTTTGCTAAATTTCCATACATATTTATACTTTGTTCTTGTCTTTCTCCTTGTCATAATGTTGTTCTGCACTGTCTGTGGTATGTTATACCATCATAAAGATCAGTTCTGTTCTGATACTCTTCCTTCAATAGTTTTATTTTGGAAAATGTTTCATGTTCATCCTTTGTAACCCAATATTTTGATTATACCTACATCCTGTATTATATTTGCCTCATTATTTCGTTGAATTATCAGTCCTTCACAATGTGATTGCACATTCTACTATTTCTTAATAAATTTGTGTATGTTAGAGGTGCCTAAGAAGATGAGGTAGTGATGATATTGAGAGATCAATCACAAGAGTTTAATATAATTGCTATTGCATGTATTTCCTTACTTTATTAGAAACAAACTAGGTAAACTGGGATTTTCTACAAAAAGAGGTGGAGGAACGTATTATGAACAAATTTAAACAAATATGGATAACGTTTAAATGGATCCAGTAGATTATTAAAATATCAATAATTTAAACGTTTATAATAAATTATCTACAGATTTTTAAAACATCTATAATAGTATTAAAATATTTATAATTAAATTAAATTTAATAACTAACCTAAAGCATTATACGAAAACAATTAATATTTTTTTTAAAAATCATTCTTTTAAAATTCAAAATCGTTGAGTGATTTTTTTTAATTATATTCTAAAAAGGTATTTTTTATAATTTAAGGTGAGTTGTCTTGTTTATCTGATTAGATAATTTTTATTTTAAATTAAACATAATTTAAGATGAATTAAATTAACGTTTTATATGGTGAATCACCAAATTGGATCTTTAAAATAATTTTTATAAAATTATCTATTTTTTAAAATAAGTTTTTAAAAATTGTATTATTTTAATGTAACAAACGTATATAAATAAATAGAATATTATATTAAAATCTATAATTATATTTAAGATTCAAATAAAATTAAATAAAAAATTAGCGTAAGATACTTACATATAATATTATTTCGTTTATATAATTAAATATTAATTTAAAATAAAATTTTATAATAAAAAATTGTTATTACTCAATATTATATGATAAAAATACTTAACCATCGAAATAATGCATAAATAATATTAATATAGACTATTTAATTCTTCGGAAAATTAAGTAATGGCCATTAAATTTATTTCGAACTATTACAGAACTTTCAAATTTTTCGTTTACAATAAAGGATCGATAATAACATTTGTAAAATTTTATTTATTTAATTACAAAACATAAACAGAGACATTTCTGGACGGTGCGTGTTTTTTTTTTTTTTTGTCTATTAAAATTGTAGAGCAATGATGAAGCATTGTGTTTGGTAAGGTTATTGGTCATTTCTCTGGTCGTACCAACATCAGACTTACCATTCTCTGTATCTTTTCAATTCTCTGTCCCTTCTATTTCTAGGGTTTCGCTTCTGAAGCAACGGATATCCCTTCTTCTACACATCCAAGGTGAAGTATTTTACTTTTCCCTTCAACACTCCCACACTTTCACCCTCTACTCTCCATTTCTATTGTTTCTTCACAAATTTCCACTCTTAATTTATTTTCTCTTTCTATATTCAATTTCATTTTCGAAATTTCCTCCCTTTTTGTGTTGGTTGCGAGAGATTTTACCCCCCAAAGGCCTGAATTTCATAGCCCGTTACTCAATTGATCGTCATTTTAATATATTTATAAATATATATATATATATATGGTTTTATGCTGGGTTGATGACATTTTTCGTGCAATCTATTCAATCATTTTCTGTTTGTGTCATTGTTTGATTAACCTGTGGAGTGGAAGAATTTTCATCCTATGTATTTTCCATTATTATGCTACAAGTCTGAGAAAGTAAAGGGGGTTAAAATTTCCCAAATTTTGAAATATGGGTATATTTATCTCAATTTTGGTTGCGAGCATTCGCGAAAAGGAACCAATTTATTCGTAAAAATAGCGTACTCTGTTTTAAGTATCTGGGTTTCTCACTTTAGAGTGGCTATTACAGTTTACGAGGCAATTCAATCCGGCTTGAGAAGATATCCTAGTTTTGTTTGTTCACTATCATGTCCACAATGGAATATCGTAAAGATTTTCTCAGTTTTCTTGATTCGGATACGTCTCTTAAGATACTCATGTGTCTGGATGATCCTGCTGATCTTGTTCGTGTCACCTGCGTCTCGCGATCTTGGAGACACTTTGGTAAGTCATACTAGTTCAAACTATGCTTTTTGTTTCTCAATTGATGCATCAATATCATGAAAATTCTATTCTAATTCCTTTTTGCCTTGAATTTTCAATTACGTTTCGAATTTGATCAACACTGTTTTGGCTTGCAGTGATTGCAAATGGTCTTTGCAAGCAGCTGTGCTTGAGACTGTTTCCTCAATTATCTAGAGTTGCTTTAGTTGTTGAACTGAATCAACATGGATCGAAGGAAGATGCAGATGTTGGTTCTAGCCATTCTATGGAATGGCTAGTGCTACAGAGAGAACATAGAGTTTTTGCTTATTTAGGTAAAGCTCTCATGTCATCTGTTGCAATGAATTGCATTGCTAAGACAGTTGGTGCTTCTAGCACTGATAATTTTCCTCGGGAGAGCATTGATAATACTCTTGAGCCTAGAGATAACATTTCTGGTAGATTTTCCTACTGGTCTAGTAATGGACAGAGTAATCCCAATGTGCCTGAGACATTAACATACGAGTTGGTCTCTCAAATTTGTGTTATTACAGAAATCAGTATCCAGCCTTTTCAAGGTGCTCTTTGAAATATTCACAAACTATGGCCTGACCCATCTATTTTATACTTTCATTTCCTTTTTTCTGACATTATCATGCCTTGTCTAGCTTACTTTCAGCAGGGATCACCAATATACTCAGCAAACTCTGTTCGGTTCAAAATGGGTCATCCTAAAGCCTCTTTAGATGCTGTAGATGAGGAATTGTTTGTATGGACCTATACTTCACCGGAGTTTCCAATGTCTCAGGTATTTACTTTACATTATGTAGTTCGCTGTTAAAGGGGATGCTTCACTCTTCTGTATAATTGTACTGTGAAGTTTTTCCTAAATTTAATAACCCCCTTCTGTAACCAGTGAACTCCCTAGTGTTATAAATGTGATGCTTTTGATTAAAGAGAACAGAATATTGAATAAAGTCTTAATGCAACTTAGGCTTCTTTTTGAGCATTGGATAAGCAAGACCCGGTTTTATGAATAAATCATCATCTTCATTGTTGTCCTTGTCATCATCATTTGGTTTATTAGGTGTTTAGTTCAGCCACAATTATATTGTCATACTTAGTCGAGTTCTGTTATTTCATTGTGTCCACATAACGTATCCTCTCTGCACGACATGCATTAATAAGAAATCACCACATTAAGAAAATAATTTTAAGATCCCCCATTTACATTCCACTGTTAAAAATGATGTGAATTATCCTACATCTATTGGACCAAACCATGTCCATATTGCGGATCTACATTTAATTCAAATCTCTTTAACTTCTGTTTAAGAGGGTCACTTGTGTCATTGGAAGGTTTTATAACTCTTTTTCTTCTTTAACACATGATATGATGTAATAAGAAGTCTCCCCATAAGTAAAATTTGCTTCTGTGTCCCAGTTTCCTTTTCCACTGTTAAAAATTATGTGAATCATCCTTGGTCTATTGGACCAGACCATGTCCTTGTGTTGTGGCACAGATCTGAAATGAATTCAAATCTCTTTGAGTTCTGTTAAGAAGATCATTTGTTCATTCAAAGATTTTCAAATTTTATAATCACTTGAAGGCGGCTGCAATCCTGGAAAAACAATCAGAGAGGGCCCTAAATTTCTCTTATCCTCTAGTTGGCTGAAATGATTGAACTAAATAAATAACTAAACATTCCACTTTCATTTTTAAGCAAGAGTTCATCAAAGTTGATTGCAATAGATGGTAATTGGCAAAAAAAACAGAGTACACCAAATTTAACATACAGTAGGAGGTGAATATGTTATAAGTGAATCCTCTGATTGGGCCTTTTTTCCTAATGTTTACTTCATTGTTCATGTCATTAGACTTTTAGGTTTCGACAGGGCCTAATATTCAAATTCCAGCTTGACCTGCTATGATTTTCTCCTATTATTCAAATGGCTACTTCTCTATTCTGCCATTACCCTCCCTAGTGACAACTATGCTACTAATAATTTCATTTAGCCATAATAATAAAATCGTAGGTATCCATGTGACGAAACTATATCTTCAATTCTATATGAAATACTTTAGTTGGGAAGATCCTATGTCCCTTCAGGTGTTTGTCAATGTTCATAATGTGTTATGCATGTGACGATGAGTGAATGAATAATATTGAGTTTGATATATTTATTAGATCTTGAGGCACATCCATGAGTTTGATTCTGGGTCTACACATTATTCGATGTAAATATTACCAATGAAAAATAGTTGTTGGATGATGGTAACATCTATTTCCCTCAAAAATAGAGTAACCTAGCTAGTTGTTGCTGAGCAAAATACAAAAAAAAATCTGCATGACTATAATTATTAGCATCACCAATGTTTTAATGAATCTCTTTGTGTTAGCACCTTCATATAACTCCAACAACTGCTTTACATAAGGCTTTGAGAAAAATTCCTCTTGAACAGGAAAACCGGCTACAGAAGTTCAAGCTTCCAGAACCTGTGCTTTGTATTGGGGGTATCTTGCAGATTGAGCTTTTGGGAAGGGTACAGAGACAAGAAATGGATGGTTTGTTATACATTTGGTGCGTTCTGTTCCTTCATTTGGTTTCTATTTGTCAAACTGGTTTGTTGTTGAGGTTCTATGAAACTTAATTAGTGGCAGAGCAGATTCAGTATCCTAAAAAATGTCTAATAAGCCTTACGCAGTGCTAGGTTTTAATGTCATTTTTGTCTTTAAACATGTAACATGTCATGAATTCTTGAGTATTGGCCAAAAATGTTTGCGACAATGTTGTTTGAATGAATTTGCACAAGTTTCCACTTTCTTTGTAAGTCGACAAATGAAAATAAACTTTGGGGATATAATCAAGTCAGATTTGGAGCAGAATTGCATCACTTAACCAACACCTGCATTGGGTAGTTTTTTGTCCTCACTTGGTGAAAAGTAATCGTAAATGTAGCATATAATTCATCATATTACAGATTGTTGTGCTAAGTTCCTAACTTGAAGAAAATTGTGATTGCAGTGTTTCTCATGTTCAAGTTCTGGGAGGCTCATTGTCACCACCGTTCAATGTGAATATTCTTCAGCCCTCTGGGATGTTTGTGTTGAAGAGGGACCGGCTGGCTAACCATCAACCTGTATTGACATCTGGAAATGAATCTCAAGATATTTCCGACGAGCCTAGAGGACTGAGAGATTTCCAGCAGATTGTGACTATATTGCGTGGACAAGTAGTAGGATTCGTGGAAGATGAGTGGGATGAGGAAGAGTATGATATTGATGATTTTGATCCAGAACTTGCCTTCTGATCTTTGCTTGTTTTTGTAATCCCTTCCCAAATAAAGAAAAGGGAAAAAAAATTAGAATCTCCACAGTTGAGGAGTGATTGCATTCGAACTAGTTTTCCTGTTTTCTTTGTTTATGGTGGTTACCCTTCAAAAAATTCTAGTCTTTCTGTGCTTTGGCTACTGATCTGGTGTTGGGTTGGGTGTTAGACAAATATTGCACCTCTTTTTTCTGCAGGTCAACATATGGTTCTTGAAACTTGAGCTCTCTCTCAAGTCGTAAACTTATATCATCCACCCAATTATGGGTTTAACATCTGGTCCTAGGTGCTGACAACTTCTTTTGTCACAAACTATAAGTATGATAAGTTTATTGATTTTTACTGTAATCTTCTTAAAAGTTATGTTAATGGTGGTTTTTTATTGGTTGACAAAAGTTTTTACGCTTAATAATAAATGGTGGATGCAAATTGTTTTGTAGAGTAATGATTTGTTTACCAAAAACTAATAATGGTTCATTAAATAATTGAATTAAATGCTTTATTTATTAGGGACCAAATACCAGTTGACTAAGTTTCTCATTTAGTATTTGCCTCGCCTTGCATTTGCATTCTTAGATAATTATGAAAGAAAGATTGTAAAGTAACAACATACACAAATAGAAGAGTGACATCATTTACAACTCGAAATTAACTTTAGATTAGGATATTAATACTGGCAAACTCTAAAAATTAATTCATTTACCTAAGAAACGTGTTTCTTCCTTCATTCAACAACCTTGACCAAGGTTTTAATAATCTTATGGAGTTGAAACTCATTATCAAGTTTATGGATTTTTTTTTATCGATTAATCATAAATTTTATATAATTATATCCGATATTTATTCAAATAATATTCTAAAAAATTACGTGTCCAAGATTGAAATATAATAAATATTTTGTCAATTACTATATAATCTTATGTTAAAAAAATATTATATTTTTTCTTGATAATTTTGTATTAATAACCATTAATGTTCACATTCTTATGTAAATCTTCTGTGTATGTAAATGATATATATTAATCTTTATCTAATAAAGATAAATGACATGTATATTAACTTGTCTTAACTATTAATATTTTATTTTCAAAACTATAAGAAATTTGTTTATCATAATCATGAAAATAAATTTTTAATTTTAATCAAGAAAACAATACATTATATAGTAAATTGAAAAGTAATTTTTATTTAAAATTGATAACTTGATGAATTGAGTCTTGTTTGAAACTATGGCTATATAGCTAATAAATCATCATTTCACTAAACAGGGAGCTGAGAAAAAGTAACTGGTTAGAGTTTATAAATAATACCAATGGAATAAAGTTCATGCTGAAGAATTGATACCAAGTTCATAATAATGAATTAAAATGTGTAAAAGTGAAAGGAAAATGTTACACAGATACCCTTATTTAATAATAATACATTTTCTTAATTATTAACAAAATTTTCTTATAGTTTGAAATAAAAAATTGTTATATTCTATTATGAGAATATGGCAAAAACAACATGTATGTATATAATTGTGCATAGTAAAATTGGTATGTAAGAAAAATGAATATATGAATTTGTAATACTAGTGCATGACACAATAACACAAGATAATTTTACATCATTTTAACTCTTTTAAGATAATAAAATATGATTTTTTTATTTTATTTATACATTATTTAATTTATCCATTTTTATATAATACAAGACTTTAACTCAAAGTTGGATTTCAATAATTGTCTATTTTTAATTAATACGAAACACTAATTTATTCTTGAATGAAAAAAAAAATCATTGTACTAATAATTTTTATATTACACTAATCCTTTATCATTTAGGAAACACTAATCTCTTTTGGAAAACATTGCATTTTATTATAAACATAAACATTTAAAAAGAAAAAGATATTTGATGATATCTAAAAAGTTCTCAAAGAAGGTCTGTTGATTCTATTTTTTTTAGCAATAATGTTCATATTTTGGACATGATAGAGTTAAATTATGAAAAAACATGATATTTGTAACTTTTTCATGCAGGATTGAAGAAAATAGTTAGTAACTACAATATTGAAGATAATAGTGGCTACAGATTGAAGACAATCAATTTTAAAAAAATGAAAAATTGAACAAAGTTAATCATAATTAAAAACTGAAAGATCAAAATTGTGTAAAAAATTCAAGGACTAAAATTACAATTAAGTAAAAATTACATAAGTATACTTCAAAGAATTGAATTGGTATATTTTACTAATATTCAAAGACCAATTTGATACATTATTCAATTGTTGGAGGATTAGTTTTTATGGTTTTAAGTACATGATTATTTATTGAATTTTGTTCACTTCATAGGGACCATCTAGGATAGAGTAATAATACCTTAGGAATATGAAGTGTTTGATTATTTGAATAGGATGAAAAGTTTATATAAATAGACAGATTGACAAATTTCTAGTTTAACTAGTTAATTTCTTCAGTCTGATTTAATTTTCAAAACCATCTCTTTCCAAATTGAACTATTTTAAGTCAGTTTAATCATATATTCTGGTATCCCATTGATCTGATCCGAATTTCAAAACTCTCTCACACCAACCCTCATTTCATGACAGTGGAATAGACCATTCATTCATTTGTTCAATACTCAACCACAATTAGCCTTTTATAAACATCAAATTAGTCCTTTATTGAGAAAATCATCACATTCATTTCCTCATTCAAAGACCGAACGACCAATTTCATAACACAATGAAACATTGAGGGGAAGAGGTAACCAATTAGGTGGTGGAGGTCTTTTAGATGACAAATTTATGTATGTAAATTATGGAGCAACATATTATTGTTGCATAGATACCCTACATAGCAGTTTTTGGGACCAATTGTTATAACGAAAATTGGTCAATGCTCACACCAACTAACATTTTCTGACCAATTCATATAATTATTTGACAAATAAGACCTCATGAGAACCATCTTATTCTTCCACATTTCACGAGGTTTTGGATTTTGCCGGAGCAGGAAGCAACTGCATTGCACAAACCAGAAATTCTTGTTAGTGAAAATGGTACTCCTAAGAATATTAACAACTCAAGGAAAAAAACCACGACCTTCAAACGATCATGAGAGACATAACTATTACAAAACTTAATTTTAAACATTGGTAATGCAGTTAATACTATTCTTGAGAAAAAAATTGCCTGTATTTTTATATCTCTTTGGTCAAAAGGTATGTATGTATGTACGTTTGGAAAGACAGATAGATCATGGATACAAAGTTTTAGGGACGGAAAATAGAAAACACACTACAATTATACTAGCCAAGTACCTGATAGCAAGATATTAGAGATGAAACAAATCCAAATGCCCCAGTCACACGTGGAGTAACTGTCTTGGGTGCCAGTTGAAGCAGTCCAACTGCTACCACTATATCGATTCCTGCTTTGATAAGTGATAGAGTCCTCTCATTTGAATTATTTAGTTTGCCACGGTATCGCTCATCCTGCAGACATAAGTAATGAAATAAATATACATACAAAAGTAAGGCTATCACAGTCCAAGAGTAAAACAAAAATAGAAAGTTTGAAGAATTTAGACACAAGCATGGAGAACATACATCATATTTATTTTTGTTCTTGAGTTCTTTCTCCAACTTCTTCATTGATGCAGAGAGTCTTCCAAGCTCCCCAAGCTGATCAAAGTAAAACATATTACAAGGGTAAATGGCGAAGGAACTTGAGGGCATAGATGCACACATATTAGAATCAATGAAGGTAGGTAAGCCACAAACCTCAACCAAGGTGGTGCACACTGAGGAACCAAGCCAACAGAAAAGAGATATCCGGCCAATTAATTCTGTGCGTTCTTTATTCTGTAGTTAGACACAAAAGTCTTACACGCTGCTAGATGGTTTCTATATAACAATACAGAGAAACAAACATGATGCTAAAGAAAACATGTATTATTATTTCCTACCTTGTAGATTCCGGTTCTGCCAAGCCACACAAATTGATCAAGAAACAAGAAAGTGGAGAGAAGTGCATTCTTGGACTGAAATATAAAATCCACAAGATATTAGGAAAACAAATAAGATGAAAGAAGATGGTTGGGAGGAGAGAGGTAGACAACTACGTTTCCTGATGGAGAGTTGTCATTGGCAAAAACAGTAGACACATTACACTTATGATATAGTAACCCAAAAAAGATGAGAAAAAGGTTAAATGTTCTTGCAGTTCTCATACCTTTCCCAACAGAATTAAGGGCAGGGGAGTGCCTTGTGGTGTTGGACTTATCAGACCATGTAAGTCATTGACAAACTGCAAATTAAAGAGTGGAAGTATAAGAGTGATGGTCATTGCATGAACTAGTTAGTTTGCAACACCTAATTTTTTTGCAAAAATGACTATTTGAATTTTTAACTGGCTAATACTAAAAAATAATACAGTATTTGCCTGTCTTTGGTTTATCCATTTTTCCAATTATGACCCTCAGAACCCCAAAAGAAAAAAATTATACTTAGTACAAATCGATTAAAGGGGAAACATACAAGGAAAATGACACAAAGAAAGAAATATCATTATAGACAGCAACTTCCTAAGTGACAGAAAATATGAAGTTATAAATAGATAAAAAACAATGTTTCAGAATTTGGAAAGTAAAAGTAACCTAACCTTAAAAAGACGGAAGACTTTCCGTGCCAAGCTGGTAGATTTATCTACATTCTGAGCTGTACCAGGTTCCCCGTTACTCAAAAATTTGGAACCATACTGTATTGCCCTGCATATTTTGTCCCTTGTTTCAGCCTTGCCCAAATATAAAACAAGAAGACCAAGTTCAGCCCTTGTTGCATCCAACGTACTCATCTTCTACACTAATTGCTGCTATATAACAAAATGACAGCACAGTTCATGTCAACTAAATTAGAAGAAAGGAGTAGGTAAAGTAAAGAGTGATATTATCATATTAAAGTGGCAATGGCGTTTAGGGCTCTCACTTGATGCAGCATCGCGTGCAAAGAGTTTTTTTAAAAGAAAAGGTGTCAGATTAAGTTGTTAAACAATTCAACTATCAACTAAACGGTACTAACATTAAAACAGTAAGAACTAAGTTATTATCAAAATTTTCAAAAATGCTAAAAATCTTTCTGAGAATTACAACTTGGCACTTTCACAAATACTTCATCAAGATCACAAATGCATGATAATTAATTAGCAGAAATATTGTAGACCTTCCACTTATCTAAGTGACGCCATTCATGTCATAATGTCTAGTTTGAGTGTTTATAATGTATGTGCATTTGAAAACACATCCTTCTTGCAGACATAAATTCCAACAGTAACACAGCATTTGTATCATCAGATTTCAATTTACTACCAAAATCATTTTTCTTTTCATTTTCATTTATTCTCTCAACCATCATACAAGGAATTTACAAAAGTATTCTGAAAACATGTTAAATTATAATAAGTATAACCTGAAAAGTTCAAGTGTTAGGTAATATGGTACCAAAATCATGTAATCGGCCTATATTTTTATTACCCACCTCACAGACACCAAGCAACATCCCCTCAATTCTGTAAAAGTTTTACACTATCAGATTAAATTAGGATCCTTTAGTTGGGAAACTACAAAATATTCATTTATATGAAATCACCATTAACAAAAATCTAAATTGAAAATGGAAACTAATATACTTCACATTCTGAAAATAAAGTTGTTAAGCTTTATAGTTATCATAATGAAAACTAAGAAACACACCAAATCCCTAGTTGTTCCTGCCTTGAATTTTCCTCAATTTCCTCAAACCGCAAAATCCATTCTCACAAATACTGTTCAGAGCATACTTATCATAATCTTACAATTTTATACATTTTGGCTGTCTACTGAATTTTATCACAAAATGAATCTTAAATGACTGTGTATCTTACACATAGATGAATCTATGTAATTATTATAATCGATTCGATTCAATGATTCAAATGCTTTTACTTTTTCACCAATTCCCATAAAAAAAATGTGAGCTAAAATTTTAAAATGAAAAGAATTTGAAAGAACACTTGTGAACTTATCCTATTTGATTATTTCACCTTTCTTTGTCACTCAATCATTCTTTTAAAATAAAGACTTACCAAACTTACAAATCAATATGACTTCTATTTAAGTTGTTTTATCTATTTCTAGTTTAAACTATTTACATTGAACATTATATATAATCTATACGATATATTTGAAGTAATTTTCATTGTACCTGCATCTTACAATTAGATACAAACTTAAGATTTATGATTCAAAAAATAGTTGGCAACTCACGATTTGAAACTCAATCCAATAACCTTTTCAAAGCACTCAAAAGCCACTAATTGACCATCTAATCCTCTTCAATAACAAAAGTTTTTTTTTTTCCACTAAGTCGGGTCAGGTACATGGATCAAATAATACAATTGTGTTGTCATAAATAAAAAGACATCTCCAAAACTATCATCCTTGGAAAAAAATAGAGTAAGAGAGAATAAGAAGGTATTCGGTGAGGGTGGTCAGTAGAAAAAGAATAAAATTCCGTGCTTGTTGTACTAGTCCTTCCAACAGTGACTATTATATGCCACATCTTGCAAGCTTTAGAGGTATTCTTGAAACTCTGGTAGGGAAATTTACACTTTTTGTTATCTAGAATCACTAAACCACTATTTTCTACGAATCTGTAGTTCTTCACCTCACCAACAAATATGACGAACAAATTTGAAGGACTACACTAATACTGTACCTCTAACTTTAGCTAGCTTCAATAGAATAGGGTTCGAAAAGATTATCACTTTCAAGTTCAAAGTCAAGAGATGATAAGGTTTATTTGCGAGAATCAAAAAACTAAGACCTACTTCTGCATAATAACCATCAGATTTATCTAGGTCAAAATATTGAAACAAACTAGCAAATATAAGAGCATCAACATCCAAGTTTCTCCAATCACAACAAAATAACATTTAATCCAGTAATCAGCAATTCATATTCTCAAAACAAAAAAATAAAAGATAAAAGAGAGAAAGAGAGAAAGAGAATCCTTCCATCTAAACTGCCCCGAAGTCCAATTACATCATCAATCCCTTTCCTATGTTTTAACAACAACCACATCTTCAAATCTTCAATTTCCCTCATCTTTTCTATCATTTCCAAAACAACCAACACACTACAAACAACACAACATTCAGAATAACAATAACAGCCAACCCATAAAGACAAATCATAAATTTCCAACGACCCTATCAAATCAACACCCTTTTAACTTGACCCAAAATCAAAACTCGCAACCCCCACCTTCAAAGATTGCAACTTTAGTATCTCAAGCTGCAAGGTCAACGGATCAAACAACAGGGGTACGTGAATTCCCAACTCTCATTAAACGAATAACAATAACAAGAAAAAAAAAGACAAGAGTGAGAGAGAGTACCCAGCTAAGGTTGTTTGGGGAAGGGAATTGTGCTGGAAGAGCGGAATTGAGAGACGAAAGTTTTTGGTTTGGGCCTTGTTAGTTATGTTAGATAGAGTTGTGATAAGGGCTTGTTTGGTCCTCTCTTTTCGGAGCAACCAAACAAATGGAAATGTTGCGCACTATGGCCTGGAACAATCATGCACCGTTGGATGACTCCGATGTCAACGTGCCACGCGTTGAAAGTTCTTAGCTCCGTTTGATTGGGCCTCGATTGGATCGGTGTCGTGAGGAGATACAACTCACTTTGGTTTTTGCCACACGCACCCCAACATCGTACACTATGTCGTGACGTAAAAGCTTATCTTTACGAATTAAATAAATATTTTTTTTTTAAATGGAGCTGGTATTCACAATAATATTATCCTTTTCAGTGCACCACTGTTAAATAATAATTTATTCAAAAATCATATACTAACTATCAATAAAATTGGTAAATATTTTACATTAATAATATAAATATTCAAAATGTCACTAACTATATTTAATTAATATATATAAAAAATATTGATGATATGACTATTCGTATTATAGCTTACATAGGTGTCAAAAAGGAAAAATATTTATTTTAAAATAATTAAAAGTTATAATAAAAATATACTATTATTTTTTAATATATAAATTATATTACAATTAAAATTTACACTAATATTATTTTAATTTATAAAATATATTTTATCTATAACAAGTAAATTAAATCATAATATAAAATGTTACAAACATATTTTCAGCATTTCTTTACATAATAAGATGAGAATTTATTGGACTATCTTTTCCTTTGTTCTTATTTAAATAAAGATAAGAGTGTAAATATGAGTTGGTTCTTGAATTAAAAAGAATTACTTTAATGTTTATGAGTAAAAATTTTGTAACCAAATTCACTCTTAATTCATATATTAATTATTTTAAAACAATTAAGTATGTTTTTTTAATTATTAATGCGTAGAATTAGGATAAATTAAATTATTACATATATAAATAAAAATATATTAGAAGTCAGTCTATTACTAATCTAATAAGTCAGTCTATTACATTAAATGAATTGGATTTATTTTTATCTATAATTAAAAAAAAAAAATTTATATTCTAATCCAATTTGAAACAGTTTATTCTAATAATTTTTATTAAGGTTTATCCAATTGTTTATTAAGGTTCATTCTCTTCTGGGATGAAGCCTTGTTGCTGTGGAACAACATGCATCTGAACTTCATCACAAAACTATTATTGCTAATAACTTTTGACATCCCAAAGCTTTCTTTCACAACACTCAAAATAATTTCATCACTATTAAATAAATCATTCTATTTCAGGAAAAACAAAAACAATAAACTTAAGGATAGTTTGATTTGTAAATTTTTATCAAATTATTTTTGCTCAGTTTTTATTTTAAGGATTCCATGTTAGGACTAGTAAAAACAGTTTTATTATTTTTATATTTTCTGTATTTATGTTAGAAAATAAATATAAGGTTAAAATAAAATAATGTTTTCATTTATGGTAGTAAAATA
Source organism: Macrotyloma uniflorum (assembly GCA_016859785.1). Lineage (NCBI taxonomy): Eukaryota > Viridiplantae > Streptophyta > Magnoliopsida > Fabales > Fabaceae > Macrotyloma > Macrotyloma uniflorum. Next base: position 4,566,550 of record BDMB01000008.1, on the reverse strand, counting down.
ATTTTAAAAATATATATATTTTTTAACTTTTATATATATTTTAACTTTTGATTTTAACTTTTAAAAATTAAAATCAATAATTTTTTATTCTCTATTTTTTAAAATATCTAAACTTTAGTCACTGAAGCTAACTTTTTAATTTTATTTTTCCTTTATCAGAAGATCAAAGTTGAATATCTTTTAAAATAAAGATATAAAACAAAAGTTTTAAAAAGTCAGAAAATAAAATCAAATTCAAAAACTTTTTCAAGATCTAAAAGCAGCATTAATCCAAAAAGGAAAAGGAAAAAGAAAAAACATTAAAAAATATTATTACATTATCTCATCATAGCCACATATGTTTCTTTCTTTTTTTATATCCCTTGCTTATTCAGATTCCATGATCAATTGCTCTCATGGACTTTCTACTTTTAAGTTTCTTTGTAGAACTCTTACTGCTAATTGAGAAAATGAACAATGAACAAAAAAAATCACACTGCATGGTTAAAAAATCACTATATGAAAAAGATTTTAACTTTTTCACATGTTAGCATCGAAAGGGAATCCTCAGACAGTGTTCAAAATTTAGAATAAAACACATGCATGCACACAGTGGAGACAAAAGGTTTAATGATTTATCATATAATCCAACATTAATTACAATCATTATATAGATTCACAAAGTGTTCAATAAATAACCAAACATGAAGACAAAAGAGAATCATCTTAAGTTTGAAAATTTTCACACGATTAAATAGAACAAGTTTCAGCAAAAGCAAGTAAATTTAACTTATTATTCGAATTCCAATTAGAATTTCAGAAGAAGAAAAAAAACGAGTGTGTACAGAAATTTAAATATTTATAATATAAACTAACACTAATTATAATACATAGATTAGCAAACTTGTTTCATTCAAGTTTGCAACTTAGCATTTTGCTTCTTGGTACAAAAAGTTAACAAATTTTTCCTCTATTTCTTGCTAAACAAACTTCTCAGTTTCCCTCTTTCCAACCGTTCATGTAGCTTTTTAGCTCCTGGAATGTCCATATCAGTAAGTTTCTTGAGATACCCAATTGCCCCATATGAGATCATTAGCTTCTTACATTTCTTACTTGAAGAAAGTGATCCAAGGCAAGTGACTGCATATTTTTTTGCAGTGTTCTGAGGACTTGGTTCAAGCAACTGAACCAAGTTTGGCACACTTTTATCGTCCTTCTTAACTTCTCGCCTATTCTGAGACAAAGTCATCAAGCTTGCAATTGCTTGAGCAGCAACCTCTTTAGCACTGTTTGACTTGGCCTCAAGCATCTTCACAAGGAGAGGGATGCAGCCAGCTTCACCAACCATTTTCTTCATGTCTGTGGTGCTGCAAACTCGGCATATTGCAGCCATGGCAGCTTGCTGAGCACCTAAGGATCCGGACTTCAACACGTGAACCAATCGGGGGATCAAACCAAGGGAGATCAAGGATTCCTCAGGGACGGATCCGATCAAATTCCTTAATGCTCCAACAGCGGATTCTTGAGGAAGTGGACCATCAAGATAAGCCAGAAGACTCCTAATACCACCTTCTGATATAACACTCCTCCTTAGATTCTCATTGCTTGAAGTGAGGTTTTGCAAACATTCTGCAGCATGCTCTTTGGAACCTAACAGAATTCCACAGTTAAGCAGATTGATCATAATCCTCACAATCCCTTCTTCAGCCAAAGTTTGTCTCACCTCAGGCACAGCTGATATGTTCTTCAGAGTACAAGCAGCCGCAGCCTGTGACACAGAGTCACCAGTTTGACAAAGTTCGACCAATGGACGAACCCCACCATGCCCCACGATTGCTCGGGCTGTTTCAGCTGACATAGACAACCTCTGAAGAGATATTGTGGCCTTCTCCTTCCCCACTGCACTGCCAGATTCAACAAGTCTTATAAGAGGTGGCAGAACTCCCTCAGAAACTAACCAACTTTCGCCACTACCAGATTCTGCAAGCGAGCATATAACAGTAACTGTTTTCTCTCTTATCCTGGGAGAGGTAGCTGTAAGCAATTGAACCAAAGCAGCAATGTTGCTTCGACCAAGAGCAGCTAAAACATTCTTCTCATCTTCCTTCATGGCCTCAACAATGCTGTCTAGAGCTCGGTGCTTTGCTTCCAAGTGCCCGATCTGAAGGCGCGCCAGCAATTCCCTTATGTTGTTGTGTGTTGCAACATCTGATTCTGCCACAGAACTAGACACAGCCAATGGTAAAGTAGCCTCACCAAGCACACCAGTCTTGATCAGAAGCCCGCAATCCCTTAAATTCAAATCAAGCTTCCCAGCCAATGCATCTAGATCACTCTGCATCCGAAGCTTACCCTCATACTTCTCCTTCATACACAACTCAGCTAATTCAATCGCTTCCGCAAGTGTCTTTGACACAGCCTGCAACTGCTCCTTGCACAGAGCATTCTTTGAGAAACATGGATGGCTTGACAAATCTGATAATCGCGACGGGATCTGTTCCAATTTCGCAATGATCATCTTCCATCTACCCGCAAATCCCTTAACCTCTCTTGCCTTATCAAGGACAACAGGAACAAGTTCCTGAGCATGCAACAACCAATCTTCTGTGGAACGTGCGTCAACTGCAACCCCATCACCATCTTCCACCATTGTTTTGGTTTGGTAGGCGCAGAACTGATGTTAGCTGCCACAAATGGAACAAAAGAAAACCAAGCTTCAAAGAAATGCCCCAGACGCCAATTGGTAAAATAGAAAAATGATATCAAGCATAGAAAATTAAAAGGCTGTGGTGGAGCAGTTGCAATCATATAATCCGTAAATTATAAATTAAGACTCCAATAGAAAACTCTGAGGCACAAAAAAACAACCACCCCAATACCCCCAACAACTTCGAGAATCTCCTATGATCACACAAAGCTTGTTTACTGAAAGCATTACTTGACCAACAAAACTGAAGTACCAAAACATGCCCCACTAGTCTTTTCTCTCACTTTGCCAATTCAATGCCCTTGGAAAATCGTAAGTACATATTAAATTTGCAGTAAATTAAACATTATTATTACAGCTAAACCATGGTGGATGAAACATTGTTGTTGATGATTAAGTGAAGGAAAATGCTTTTAACGGCAAACAATAAAAAGCCGTCGGCAGATATTTTAGACACAAATCCAGAAGTACCCTTCCAAAAGACACACCTAAGACATAGCACAAATGTAATATGGTATCATTTACAGGGGTATATTGGTCAATAGGAAACAAAAACCCAACTTTACTTTTCAACCATGGTATGGTAGCAAATATTTGTTTTAGTGAGAGTGTCAAAGATGAATTTAGAGAGAAAAGAGAGGTTAATCAGCTAGATTCTGACCCGTATCAACGGTCAAGGATTGTTCTTCTACAGAGAGTGAGGAAAGTAGAAGTTTTTCTTAGCTGTGTGTTTTCCCTTCTTTCTCCTCATAAATGAGGCTACTGGTATGAGGAAGGGAGAGACTTTCCTTTGAAGTGAAGACACAAGTCCCTGTCTACAGTTGTATACACGCTAGTTCGTACAATGAACCATCACCAGATAAAATATTTGAAAATAATATATGAAATATACCTCAAATTAAGATGATTTGCTTAATATTCCTCCAAGAGTTTTATCCTGTTGAGAGACATTGGATGATGCAGAAAACAGCCTTGTTCTCCAATCCTCAGTGTTTCTGTAAAACCCAAAACAATTAGAGATCCCGTGTTTCATGATATGATTGGTCATATCTACATTCAGAAAGACAAATATCTAATTTTCACAAAAACAAAAGCATAATAAAGGTAACAAATGAACACTACTTTTCTTTCAAGAAGTAGGAGATCAAATCAATGCAGCAAACCCGAAAACAAAATTAAAAATTATAGAACCAACCAACCAACCAACCTTTTAAGAATGGATAACTCAGAAAGCAAATTGTTGTGACTTAATCTTCAAACTTCACAAGACAACCACACACACTCTATCTCTCTGACTAAGACACACACTAAAGTAGTGGCGCAGAAATGCCTCAAAGGATCACAAACCAACCCCAAGACTTCGCTTTGATAACTCTCAAGAACATTAAGTCAAGTAAATATAATGCTTCCAGCAATCAAAGCAAACCTCGATCTTCCGCAAAACCGCGTCTTTCATGCTCAAATGACACAACATTACAAACCAGAAGCAGTTTCCTCAGAATCAGAAACACCCAGAAACGGTTTCTGCTTCATAATTGAGAAACGGACACAAAACTATCAAAATCTCATTTAATAATAGCATAAAAAAAAGGAAGAAATCAGAAGAATCTTACACCAAGAGTTAAAGCTTAATAAAGTCTGAAAATTTCAAATAAAAATTAAAAGGAGAAAAAAAACACACCAGCTAAGCCTGAGAAAGTAATCAAACTTAACTACCAAGTGATGAACACAACAAGAGCAATATAAAAATATTCACTTGACTTCACTTCAATGTTCACACCCACAATTCAAAAATCAAACTTGATCGTTTCAACCATTCTCTCTCTCTCTCTCTCTCTCTCTCTCTAGAAATGGAAGATAATGTGTCAGTCTCGGTGTCTCGAAGATGAAGATTCTCTCTGTAAAAGGTATTATTTTACACTGTCAACGGAGAAAGGGAGGCTTATGCTACGAGCAACATGGCTTAAAGTTCGAACATGTTTTTTCATCAACGGTCACGATTGATCTTGGAACAGACATTGCGACCGTTGTGATTGGGTAAATTTTGAATATGTACGAAATTCTCCAAATTTGTTTATGTACTATATAATTTTTAAGAATAATACTATGTTGTTTTAAATAAATAATAATAATAATATTATTATTATGTTATATTTATTATTTTAAAAATAATTTAATATTTTAGAGGACAATAATGCTTTTATGGTGTATAATATTTATGCTATTAAAATATAAGTGTACATTATATATTTCCAACGTGTTTGCTATGGAGTAGAATCACATCTTGAAAAACAAATTAAATAAATTTTAATTTTTTAAGAGTAAAATTGATTGGAATGTTATATTCAAAAGTTTGAATATTATTTTATATTTTAAAGATAATTTCAAATAAAATAAATTTTTAACTTTCTCAAAATGTGTATCAAACCGTTTTTTTTGTGATTGAACGTAAACCAAACAGATCCTTACTTTAAAAAGATGATGACTTGGATAGAGCCGCCACGTGTAAAGTGGTCCTTGCTTTTCGAAGGCTGCGTACAGCTGGCAATACACACGTGTGAAGTGGACAGCATGTGTTTAGTTACGTGCTAGACGTCGGTGTGAAATTTTATTTAAATTACAATTTACAAATTTAAACATAAAAAAGTGATTATGATATAGAAATACAGTTTTAAATTATTTTTTAAGAATTTTAATAGAAAATAAAATTTATATAAAATTTTGTAAATGTTATTTGAGTTATTCCCCGAATAAAACTTAATATTCACTGAGACATGAGACGAGAAATATATTAATTATAATTATATTTTGAGATTAATTTGTTAATTAAGTTGAAAGATGGTTAATATTTAATTATAAGCACATGGCAATGGTTAGTTTATGGTAATTAAATTATAAGTTATAAGTAGCGTTGATTTAATTTTTATAAAGTTCTACTACCCGTATTTTAGGGCATGGTTTCTTTAATAAAATTAAATACTATTTAATATTGTATGTATAAATTATTAATCTACCATGTAAAATAAAATTTATCACATCAAATTTAACTTTTTTTTAAAATTTATTTGATTCGACATGACAAATTAAAAAATGCATAATTATATTGTGTATTATTTTCTTACCATATTTGAAAAAGGTGTTATTTGTGAATAGGATAAGGTGATTAATAATTATTAAATCCAAATTCAACTCAGACACGTAAGTTGCCACAAAATCATGCAAATTGATTGAAAAAGGTTGAGTGTCTCTTTCGTTCCTCATATATAAAACTCCTTTTTTCTTCTTATTTTTCTGTTCTATTTTTTAGTTATAAAAGTGTTTTTATTTTTATTTTTTATTTACATGTATACTTAAAATTATACTTAGAATTATCAAACCACTTTTAATATAGTTATATGAAAATATAAAACTAAATTACAATTTTTATTTCCTTAAGTTATGATTATGTAATTTTGGTCTTATGTATGTTTTTGCGATTTATATAATATATTTTAACAAACTTATTATCCATATAATCTTTAATTTATATATATATATATATATATATATATATTAAGTTCAATTTTTATAGTATCTAAAATGAATATGTTAGATTTATGTTCAATTAAACTAAAATAAAAAGTGAAATGTATATAAAAAATTTAGGTTTAATATATTTTTTAACTCTATTATTATATTAAATTTATTGAAAATAAATAAATATTATATTTAAATATAAATAATTATTAAAATTATATTTATTTTTTTATCAAATTTTTGTTAAGTTAAAAAAATTTGTTAAATATTAAATTTAGATGTAAAATAAGACTAAAATAAGAATAAATTATTATTATTATTAAACAATGAATTGATAATCCAAAAACATAAAGACTAAAAATAAATTTAGAAAAAAATTATGGAGACTAATTTTTTTTTTAGAATTAATAATTGAATTAAAATTATGTTTTTTTAATTAGAGACTAAAATCACAAATAAAAAAAATCAAATTTGTGAATCACATATTAAAATATAAAATTGAAATTTTAAAAATACATATTCATGTGATAAAAAAGTATTATAAAAAACTTATTCAACTATATTCAATAAATAGTGCCACTTGACAAAATTGGATAAGTTAAAATTTAACAGATGATATTATGTTTGATTCATGAAAAAATATAATTTCAAAATTTCTTGTAGAAAATGAATCTATACTAATATCTGACTATACTTTATGGTAGACAAGATTGTTGGCAAAGTCTCATAGTAAAAAAGAGAGACATGCTTGGTAGCTGTTATTTTTAATTTTTTGTGTTATTTTTCATTATGGTTGTGCTGCTAAACCAGTGAAAATGGTTGAGATGCACTCCATGTAATCATTTTCTGTTCACTCCCATGAGACAGGTGGTTCCTACATTATTGCTTCAACAGAGTTATTGATGAATCTGCAGAATCCTCTGTGTCCAATTACAGAACCATAATGACTTAACAGTGTCGCATACCTAGTAATGTGTACAATGTTACTTGGTTTACCACTACTTCCTTGGTTATTTATCAGTAACATTCTTCTCATTTTCTTTTGTTTTCAGTGACATGCACTTTTACATTCCTATTCTATATGAGGTTCAAAGAAAGAGACTGATAATGAACTTCATAGTATCATGATTATGATCTCAAATTACAATTTGGTTTTTATCATGAAGTTCTTGACATTGTGCTTGGTATGATGTGAATTATATGATGTATTTGGAATTGGTATATATTTGTATTCATAAGAAAAAGAAAGTGATAAAGTATTATTGTACTTTATATTCATAAGTAATAAAAAAATACTGAGAAAGATAATTTTCATCAGAACTTCTGGTGCAGAAGTAACTAACTATATTGTTATTATATTGTCATAAATGTTTCCTAAATTCAAGAAGATGGGTGTGCAGAGTTTTTTTTTTCTATATTCTAGAATTGGCAAATTATATCACTATTGTTGTTGAGTACTCATTGAATATTTCACCAATTCCTACTATGCATTAATTTTGGATTTTTGGACTCCCCTAGTTTATGAATGATGATATATTTTCTAAAATAATGATAAAAAAAATTTTGTGGCAAATATTCTATAGAGGTGAAAAGAAATAAAAATTGGATTTTTATGGAATGTGTAATGCCGTAAAGGAAAGGGTGTGAAGAGAAAACAGAGGAGCAGTCAAAGGAAAGGACTTGCAAGTTTGTCATCTTGCATGATAATAACAGAATGTACGTACGCTGAAATAAATTATAAAATCAACAAATATTACAAAATGTTCTGAGAAATTTTAAAATTCTTCTTGTTTCTCATTTTCTTTTTATACAATAAAATGGATTAGGCAGATTTTGTTGATACATAAAATATGTTTGTTGTATGAAAATACAGTAAATTACATTCATATCTTATGAAAGTTCTTGAATTCAAAATGGTCTGTATACTATTTTTCAAACAAGTAAAAACAAACAGTGTAAAGTAAAGAGAATTGAAGGAAGAATTTCAATAAAATTTATTCAAAATGGTATTTAGACTCTCCAAATGATATTCGATACCTAATAGAGAAACAAAAATATTAGATATAACAGGTGTTTATGATGTGTTTGAAAAAAATGAGACATCTAAAATCTATTACTCTTTGTGAATATACTTCCTTACCTCTGGAAGAAGAGATATGTAAAGAAAAAACAATTTAAATTTTTAGTACAAACAAACCACACAGGTTTCACATAAATTATTTTCTTTGATTTGAAAGAGAACCCAAATAAATTCTTTATTCCTGTGAAAAGTGGAAGTGCATCACCCTTTCTTTCATAACTGGAATTCATTTCTTGGCAAGAATACCCTTGTCTTAAAAATCACAGGGCTATACTTCCACTCAAAACAAGAGGAGATTCATGCTGCTGATTTAACAGGGCATATCCTTTTTACTACCTAGTAGGAAGAAAAATAAGCTAGTAAATGAGAATAATACTGAAAATGATCCAGCACAAAGTTCTATCATTTGCAACAAGGGGAAGACAAATTTCTCTTTCCATATTATGTGATGGCCAAGAAGAATAATCTATTACACAAAAAATTCCATGAAGCATGAAAACTTGGAAACAAGGTGAGGCTCATGCAGGTGCAGTACTCAAGTTTTGGCCACTAGATTTGCTTTTGCGGCCCCAAACAGGATTAGTCTCAATAAGCTGATGCGGCACTAGTCGTCTCTCACGCTTAGTTAGTTTCTTAAAGTTGTGAACTCTCAACCTAGCAATATCAGCCTCTTCTTCAGGAGTTATCTCTCTCACTACAACTGTTAGCCTGCATTCTGGTCTCATTATGAGCCCTGATCTTCCTTTGGCATGGTAGGCAATTCTCTTTTTGAAATACCCCTTTCCTACAAATGCTTCAGCTGTATGAAACAAGAATGCAGGATCATCAGAGATATAACAACTATTATGCCTTTCCTCACTAAATGAGGTCGGTTATATGGATTAAATGATGTTGCAATGTTCTATTGTAAATCATGTGGCTAAACAAATTCACTTCTAATAATTATGAACTTCAAAATATTACCGACTATGAGACGGTCGGCATCTAACCCGTGATTGTGAGAGGCATTAGCTCGGGCTGAATGAATAACCTGCAATGTGTAGGATTTTAAAACAAATGCTTACAATTTTGCTTTACCCCCTATAGAAGGTTATAGGCTTTCTCTCCACAAATTGAATATACCTCGAATCTAAATAATCACAAATTGTAGTCAAATACCACCATAAAGCATGGAAGGTCAAGGATACTTTAGATTTGATATAGGTGAGATAAGAGGAAAAATCATGACAGGAAAATTAAATCTAACAAGGAAAATGTATTTGCTATTCCTTTTTACTCACTGTCGTGACATTGACCCAGTGTAAAAATCTAGAATGACCTTATTGAAACCCTGGCCATTGAGATCAACGACAAAATGTAAAAGGGCTTGGGGAGGAGGCTGAGATGTTGAGAAAAAAGATTGTCAAAATTTGATGCATTCGCAGAGGAACTTTGAAAGCAATTCAAATTATAGTTTTTGCAATCTTGTCCAATGGGGAGACAGTGAAAAACACCTAGTGTTGCTACCTGATATACAGTTTTTGCTGCTCGTTTAATTGTCAATTCCAACTGCATCAATGCATCTTTAACAAGCATGCCACGAACCAGAGCAGCAACCAAGTTGACCTTCTTTGGACTCTAAAATACCATCGAAGACAGGGTATGTAAAAAGTGTTATCAGTCAGATATGAATCAGACCCTCTTAAAAAATAAATTAAGATAGTTTACACAGCAAACCAGGGAATGCAGTTCAATAGCTAAAAAAATAGGTGCCAACTTATCAGCAAAAGTTGATACATGCTGATTAAAATAACACAGAAGTTTCTTAAAGAATAGCTATGCAGGGCACTACATAAATGAAATAAAGCATTGTAATTTTTTAATAGTCGTATTATTGCTATATGCTGAATATACTTGTGGTGATACATTGATCCTTATTCATATTGTCAAATCAATTATTTACTTTTAGCCGCATTAGTACTTAGTAGAAAACCAAACACGCAAATACGTAGGGGCATTGAAGATTTGAAATGAAGAGATAAAACAATATATTAGATACAGTTACAGAAAGATTGATTGGTGAGGAGGACAAGGATGAAGAGCTATGATACCAGGTAATTATTTGAATTTTTTTATAGGGTCACATTCCATCCTTTTATTTTTATTTTTATTTATCTAAAAGATTAGGATCATTAGGACACTCACGGGGAAAAATGTTGATAGATTTAGCTCCTCTAAAGTGAGAGGAATGCACTTCAGCACTAACAATCGCTGATTAAAATATTGACAGTTGAGATTGTAATTAACTTCAGAGTTTGTTACTATTGGAATCACCCCTACCTTGCCTACTTTACAAACTCATTGGGAATTGCCTAAATTGCAACCTCAAAGGTCCCACATCAACTAGTGATATATCCAAATTATAGTATATATATTGCTATCTTAAGGACGATGGCTGGTGATATGGCTAAAGTAGAATATACAAGTAGGGTGCAAAACTTGCTTTACAAGCCCAACTGCACTTATTAGCTTGGTTGCGGAAGTACAATCATTTGTTTAAAAGTGTGCCATTTGGGTTTAGATATCATCATCATCGTCATCATTATACCATATATAGCAGATCTGAAATGATATCAGAGATATAAAGATGTGCCACTTGTATTTTTTCACATAATAAGGTGTTATTCTAACTAGGCAGTGGCAGTTGCACTGGGAAAGATGAAACTAGTCCAGTCCAACACAACAGAGTACGGCAAACTCGTTTACTTTCTCCACTCTCAAAATTGTTTTAAAGGAGAAAAGCAGTTTCTATAACAGCACGCAATTGAATTAGTTTAATTTATAAAATACAATTTGTTCTTTTTTCCAATATTTTTGGCTCGTCAATAGTACCTAATAGAGTGGTGCAATCCCAGAAAAGCATTGTGGAGCAACTAGAGAATAGTGCTGCAACTTGAAGTAGCAGCCACCACAGCTGAAATTGTGGGTAAAATTGTAGAAAATCAAGCTGAAGTGGATCGGGAAAACCTATTTTAAGCATGAAACTGTTCTTTAGGCTGCTTTAGGGGGCAATTTGACATTTTGCCCCTTCCTTTAAATCGGAACGCAAACCCTATTTTCCAAGTCACTTTGCAAGCACATACACTGTTATGAAGTAGCACCTATTTTCCTCCTTTTCCAACAAAATCGCCAGCACTTCCCAGTTTTCTGGCCATCAACGACAGCTTCTAAAATAATAATTTTTTAAGTGAAATTTGCTGAATACATTCATCATATCATTATACCAAATGAATAAAGCAGAAACTGTTTCCCTAAATAAATTGTTAAAAGACAATATTTTTCCTTGCCATGTTTGGTGTGTTAAATGTTACATGTTTCTTATTATACTTTTCAGCACTTAAAAATAGAATCTTTTCAAACAAAATTCACTCAACATATATTTTTTCAGGTCTACCAAACATGCCCTTAATGAAAGAAAACCAACTGGTGTTTATAAGAAAGCCAAAAGCAAACAATCATGAATAGTGATAAGGCATCTCAAACCTGCTTTATTCCCTTTAATATTGCTTGAACTTTTTCTGGCTTAGTAACAGCTTTCTGCTTCTGGTCTTCACCTTTTGAACTACCCAAAGATGAAACTGGTACTAAAGGTGACAAAACAGGTGTTTCCTCAGATGTATTTGCCAGCAACGGAGTAGTACTTGAAATTCCCTGAAACGGAAATAGTCAAGTAACAAAATACAAAAGATGAAGTCAAGAAGAGGGTACATCAGGGTAGCAAGGCAACAACAATCCATACATAGATATTAAATTATAATATTTATAACACTAGCTCAGTAAGCCCCGAGGTTTTAGTTTGATGAGTTGGAAAAATTAAATATGAACAAACCTGTTTATTAAAATCTCCAAACATAATAGAGTATGATCACAAAGTCTAAGTGTTTGCCACAATTTAGCAAGCAGCAACAAGAATTGTTGTGAAGGTAATTTTGTTTTGACATAAAAAAGAAATTCATTAAGAAGAAAAAGATATATGAATATAGGAGAAGATATCCCTGATAAGACAACTAATTAAAGAAAAAAATACAAAGAACCAACAAAACAGGACTCAAAAATAACAGTGCTCAACCCGCTTAAAAGACTATGAATCTAGTACCAAAGAGAAGCCAAAAACCTTATTCTTTCCCAAATCATCTTATCACAACTTTGTTCACTATTGTGGCCAGTGGCCACTATGAGGTTGTAGACACCGGTACCTCCAGAAGGGTCAAGAATCCACATTCTCCTAACAGTAATAGATGCAAGACTGACATTCTAGGAGAGATTGTTGTCTTGAGTTTTGCTAGGATTAAGATTACCAGAAGGTAAATTCCCAGTTTATATAATCATCCCAAAGAAACAAAAAGGTAGAGTGGTTATGTTAAGAGGGAACATTAATGACAGAAGATCCAGCCAGCCACCCAACCCAAATACGTTCCCTAAATGTTTTGGGAAAGAATAAGGTTTTTGGGTGTCGTTGTATTGTAGACTCCTGTACTAAGTTACCCAAAACCATCTCTCTTGGCTTTTCAGCTTATATGTTTCTGTTGATGATTTGAGACCAACTAATCCAAAAATTTAAGCTATTAGGGGAAGGCTCAAAATGGTTTCATAAGTAACACACCTCCTCGTGCAAGCCCTTTGGGAGTTTGAAGCGTGGATAATGCACAAATGCCCATCCAGCCTTGTGCTTGAATTTAACTTAAACCTAGAAAAGGTACCAGACAGGATTGAACTTTCACTTGGTCATATATCACGTCAATGACAAGCGATCCTAAGGCTTAGGTAAGGGCTAGGGAATAATTTCATATCTAATATTTCCCAACTTAACAAATAGTCCTCAATTCACCCATACCAGACCAGAGTAAGTCTAGTACAATTTATTCTAAAGTCAAAGCAGTAGGGAAGGATGTTAGAGGGAAATGCTCACCAATTTAAATTGAAAAAGTGAAATTCAACCACTTCAGGATTATTAAACTCCTTTCAAATTACCCAGATATTTAGAAACCTAATGAATAAACAGATCCCAAAAAGAAAAAGTCCTTTGGTTTCCTCAAAGGAATAACCAAGTTAAACCAAAACCTAAATTGAGAGATTTGATTAGCAACCATAGAAACAAGGGATTTGCGCTCAACATTTAACACTCAAATGCCAGTCAAACTGCTTTCAATCAGGTGATTTTTAGCCTGGATATAACCTCTCTGAAGGAGACGGAAAACATTGACGATCCTCACTTCAGTTACAAGAGACGACCATTGCAATTATTTCGTATACACTGGCTAACTTTAACTGGGTTCCTACTATTACCACATACATCGTTGCTGGAAACATAAAATCCATTATGGTACATGAAAATGCTCTCCCTTCCCAGTTCCCACTATTAGAGTAGAGAGGCTGAGAAGCTACCTTAGCATCCATTCATTTTAAAGTTCGGTAAAAATAATTTTGATAAAAATAATCTTAAACTGGCACTCATGATTTGAATGTGTCCAAAGAACCCCAGTTTTTGAATACCGCAAACACCCAATTTACACTCTTATTTCTCTTCATCTCTCTCTTTCTACAACATTACCATCACATGTCTCGCTTCTCTCTCTCAGGATACAAACACCCCAAATGGATGTCCACAAAACTTTTTCCAAACCATAAATTTTAGTGCCCAAATGATTTAACATGTCATTCAAAACAAACACTTAGTTTTACTATACCAGTGATCATGCAATCAAAACACAAGTTACCTGATGTTGGAAACCGAGAAAAATGGGTCTAGAGAAACAGGGCAAAGTTGGTGTTGTTGTTGTCCACGCTCTCCTCCCCAACTGACCTACAATACCAAAGCAAGGTTTACGCTAACGAACCCTTAAAAGTCACAACTTTCATAGAACTGAGACCACAAAAGTGAGAACACGAAAAGGGCAATAGAGAAATGTCCTAACCTTGTGAAAGAGAAGAGGCTAAGCGAGAAATTACAAGGCTTGGAGCTGAAGGATTGGCATGGTGGTGATCCACTACTCGCTTGTGAATGTGGCGAAGGAAGGGGAAAATGTGTCTCTGCCACTGCACCATCTTTGGTCTGTGGAATGGAAAAGATTAGTGTAGTTAGATACTCAATTGAGAAAAAGAGTGCACTGGTTCCCGTGTTTGTGCAGAGAACAAAAATGGTGTTGGGAAGACGAGAAAAAAACGAGAAAGATGAAGAACGAAGATGGAGCATGCCAAGGCAATACCTGCGAGCGTGTTCTGTTTGTTGTTCAGAGTTAGGGCTACCTGAGTGTGCTCTTCGATCTTCATTTTTCCTCGTTTTTTTTTTTTTTTCTAAAAAATACAATTTTGGTGCATTATTTTAATCGTAATATTGGTCTTTCTTTTAAAGAAAAAAAAATGAATTACAAATATAAGATTAAACTAAAGTAAAATAAAAAATATTATAATTTAATACGTGAATGTTTAAATAATCTTAATAACCTTAAAATAAATAAATAATAGTCTTATTAGAAGTTTGCGTAAATATAACCATTAATATTTTCACAGTCTTTTTTTCTGATTTTAATATTTTCATAATCAACGTTCTAATTTAGATGATTGAACTAATTTACCAATTTTGAAAAATAGAAGCTAAATGTTTATATTTTTAAATGAGATGATGAAAATTCCTTATTAAAATTTTTTATAATTTAGGGTTCTTTTGTTTCATCTTTTCAAAAATAATTTTTTATTTATTTTTAAATATTAATTTTTTATAATTATTTATTGAAATAGTTTTCAAAAATTATTTTCTTCTCAATTTTTAAAATTAAAAAAAAAACTAATAAAATATTATTTTTTTCATTAATGATATACATGTCTCATATTAATGTACATAACTCGTTTTTTTATTATAAAATTATCGAAATCATCATATTTTTTTCAGTAATTTTTCATTGTATTTAGTATCGTCCTTCTTTGTTTAAAAGAGTTTTCAAACGAGTTATAAATAATTTTACTTTTTTAATAGTATTTTTTTTAACATTTTAAAGTAGTAAACTTTTAATATAATCTTCTCTTGTATTAAAAGATGTGTATTTTAATTTTTCTTATTTTAGAAATATAAAGAGTAAAATTAATTAAAAATATTATACAAATTTAAATTGTGTTATGATTTTTAACTCCTTATGGCTTTCACGTTTAGATTTGGACATAAGAAAATTGGGACAAAGCAAGTACACAAAATTCTCAAACAAACATGCATTTTATGTTTTTGGTATTGGAAAAATTGAACCACTTTCTTGGACTTTTTTTTTTGTGTTTGTGTTTGTTAGTTGGGCTATTATAAACCCTAAAACAATAAATAAAGTGGTTCATATAGCATGGAGAAAGTGGTTGAAATTTTCTTACCCAACAAAAGTGGTTCATGCATTAAATTAAATAAAGACAATCATAATCACAAAATACCCAAAGAAGTCAAATTTTCACATCGAAACAAGTGGCTATCACATAATCGAAGAAGAGGGGGTTAAAAGGACTTCCTACTTACAATACACAAACCTTTCAACAAACCCTTCATTTCTTCCAACCTTCAAAACCTCTTCAAAAAGGGATAAATCACAAATCCCTTCTTCTAATTCACATTACTTTTAAACCTTTACATATATTTTGACAAAAAAAAACAACAACTTTTTTATGTTCACTAATTATAATATAAATATATAATTAAAGAGTAAATCTCAATTTATTAATCGATTTTGAGAATAAATTAAGTACTATATTCATTTTTTACATTTGCATGATATTAAAATTTGATTAATAAGATTGTTAAACCTATAATTGGACTTAGATTTTATGGTTTTTTAATATACTGAACACTAATTAGTAGGTTATTAGACTTAAATTAGATCACTTATTAATATATTATAATCCTTATTAACAAGGTTATTAGTATGTCGTTGTGTAAAATCTTGATTGTTAGTAAAATTGTTGGACCTAAATTAGGTTACAATTTAATATGAGAAAGGGTATTAGAGAGATCATACATTAACTAAAAAAAGAGATTTAATATAATATACAAGTGAGTAGTAAATTTTACCTTTTAAACCGATTTTACAGATATATTAAATATCATAATTACTTTTTATAAAATTATTTTTTTTATATTTCATTTCATGCGTTAAACATCATAATAATTTTTATAAAATTATTATTTTTTATTTCATTTCATTACTAGAATTTTTCATATTTTGATAAAATTTCCTCTACAACTTTCTATAGATTTTATGAAGTTTATAAAAAAATTATTTCCTACAAACTTCAATAGAAAATTAAAAAAATAGCATGAAATATGAAAATTGTTTAATAAAGTCTTTTCTTATTGAAGTCGTGGTTAAAAATTTCAGTCTAAAAATTAAATATGTCAAGTTGGTTGGTGCTAATCTGGGACGAAACTTCTCCAAAGTATTGTTTCAGAGAATAGAAAAAAGAAGTTAAAAAAATATGATAAAAGAAACAATAAAAAAGATAGAGAAGTGGAGGAGCCATTACCCTGGTTGTTGGGTATCATCCAAATATTAAACAAAGCTTTCCTTCTTTTACTTAGTCTTTTCAAGGAAAAGAATGTAACACATGTCAATAAATGTTTAATTACTCCATTTTCCTCTTCCATTATAATGAATCAAGTAAAAGCAAACTTATAATTAGTCTAATTAAAGCACGTTGTATTCTTTAATGTTCTAAATTTTATATACAGATTCATAATCTAAAAGTAGACATATTTGATTAACTTTAAATAAAAAACTATTTTAGAAAGTTCTTCCATTTTTCTCATACATGATGTGTCGCCTTTATGTATACGTTTTCTCTCTTAATTATTTTTAATGTGTCATTTTAATTGCAAGGACACAAGGGAGAGATATAGTATGTTTAGTTTTATATCTTAATTCTTTTCACATCTTAAGAAACTAATAGTTATATAACTTAACATCTGATATAATATGATTCCTTTATTCGTTTCCAAACACATACATATAAGTAAAAGTTTTGATTGTTATGATACGTTAGATGAGTATATGAAAACATAGGTTTTGATTGCATAGCATACTTATAATTAAGATGGAGTGGAAAATATGATAACAATGGTGGCCCTTATGTTTGTCCTTATAAGGACCTTCATGTGCTTGTAGGACTGCATGTTAATATGGAGTGTTCTTTTAGTTCCTCATTCGAGTTCTTGGTCCTTTCATGCATCACTTTTCTGCTATTATTTTCATTTGATTTGATAGTATAACTGAGTTTCTGCTTTTCTTTTCTGCTTCAGTTCTTCTTCTTTACCTTATATATAAGCTTTTGTGTCACATGGGTGAGTTTTTGAGCAAGAAAATGAATATAAAAGAAAAAATCAAGTAATCCCAAGTTACAAATTGATGTTGACATGTGTTTATTTGGTAAGTTTATTACCTTAAGAAATTAGATCTTTCATATTAAAATGACCCTTTATTACTAAGTCAAGAACACATACAACATATTATTTCACAATATTTACAGAAATGCTGTTTTCCAGATTAGAAAATAGAGAAAGGGACAATCTAGAGAGTTTTTCATACTTACTCATAAAGTATTTCACTTTTAATGCTTTGAGGTAGGTCAAGGCTTCACTAGTTTTTCTTGTTAATGTCTGCATTTTTTTCCTTTTAGTTTTTTTTACCCAAAAGTTAATTAAGTTATATATATATATATATATATATTCTTTTTATTAGATAAGTATTGATTTTCTATATATTTATTTTGAATTACTTAAACTAAATTACCTCTCCGTGAAAATATGTAAGTTCAAATCGACAAGTATACGATTGGATCATAAGTTTACTAAATCATGAACTTTAACAAATTAGAGTAACATAATCAATCTAATCCCCACAGATTTTGTTCAAATAATAAGTTAATTAATAATATTTCAGGTAATAAGTTTATTTTATTACATTATAAATAACAATCATCTTAATTAGGTAAGATCTCTCTCTAATTATATTTAATCCTACTTATATTTTTTGTTAACTTAAGTATTAGAGTATAATCGTAAGTACTCCCATTATTAATCCAGGAGTTTAAGAAATTTAGAATATAGAAGACGTCTTAAAATATCATTCGATCTTTTTATATATATATATATATATATATATATATAATAATGAAATTCTATTAGAAGAAGGAAAATGAAAAATAAAATAAAAAATGCTGATAAAATTTTCAAAATATTTATACAAGATAACCTAATTAGCTGATAGAATATATTAAGATATAACTTGCATTTATTAGACCATATGTTAGTCTTTGTAAAAATTCTTTAAGTATTTATTAATCATCTTAAAGCGAGGTGTATTTTTTCTCCTTAAAAGTAAAAATAGTTTACAAGATGAAAGCTTTTTTTTCAAATTGGAGGAATATTTGATGAATCTTGAAGCTCATTAGTTAAGAAATTAAAAGGGCAAGAGCTCTTGGTTTGGGACATTTATAGGGCTCCTTAATTAATATCTTGTCTTGGTTTTGACCTAGTTTTTTATGACAAGAGGCACTATCTGTTGTCAAATTGTTCCTACGTATGAAGAATTGAAAATATAGTTTGAAAGGAAATATTGGATTTTTTTTTTCTCAAATGGCATTGAATTTCATGTGCTAATATCCTCATCTATTTAATGCTGAAATTGGTCCATATTCATGAATAAATATGGATTAACTTTCTCTCTTTCTCAACAAAAGGACAAGTTAGTGGGCACTTCATTTTCATGGCCATGATGATAAATGGATCCATTGAAGTGTGAACCAAATTTGCATTGAATTATTGGTTACACCTTTGTTCTGTCTCTAGCACTACAATAACTCTCCATAGGGACCTAAGTTCACTAGTTTTCAATAATTTTCTTAAGTAACTAACATCTCAATTTTGGACAATGCATTTATTTATGGAGGAGAAGTTTTGTGATGCATATTTCAGACACAAATTTTCATCAATGCCTAATATAATGTAAAAATACTTTCATCCTATTAAATAAAGAATAAAAAATTAATATTTCATTGGTTAAATTGAATATTTTTAAGTACTAAAATTGTAGTCTCTTGGGACAACAACAAAAAAAAATCATATTTTTGTATTTGAAGTTTCGATTCTAACCACATTTTTGTTCTTCCCTTTGTTCTTGGTCCTATTCCATTGATCTATTTTATGAAATATCTCACACCATTCACTCTATTGGTTGTGGTTCTTTCTATTTTAATTTGTCTATTTGATTTATTTTTATCTCATTAGATGTTCTTCCCCCTCTCTAATTAGAACAATAGATTTCTTCCTAATTCCATCATTACAAAAATATCTAATTACCAAAATTCGAAATATGAATATGCAATTTAATTAAATATACTTAGCAAAGTTTATCTTTTATAATAATTTTACAAAACTAGAAAAAGATTGCCAATTTGTTTAGATATTTTTTTTATAAACACTTTCTTGAGAATTTTTTTTTTAAATTTTAAATTAACATATATACATAAGTTTAAAAAATTATACTCTAAAAAAATAATAAGAATTTTTTTAAAATATTTTTAAAAAATTACCTAAATATATTCAACTTATGGTGATAAATTCTTAATAATGTTTCAAATATTGTGTACAAACCAACACAACTTACTATTTAACATGTTGGACTATAGTATCTTTATATAAAACCTTTACTAGTACTTTTATCCTTATAATTTATCTATCAGCAATATAATCCCTGAAAATTTTAAGCTTTTTTAATCTCTATAAGAGCTAAATTGTGAACCCAAAAAAAGATTAAAAGTATACAATTTTATTGAGACTGAAATGAAGAAAATAAGAAACTTTGTAGGTAATAAAACGATATTAAACCTGTTTTTATCTGGGAAAAGATATATGAATAGTTGTTTCTTTTTTTGCTTTGTTTATTGCTGGTGCCTGCCTGTGAGAAGGAGTAATAATGGAAAACATCAATGTGAATCTGCAAAGTTCTTTAGAAGTCCAAAAATAAATAAGTATGTGTGATTCTTTTGGCCTCCAGTGGCCCCATCTGTCATCTTCCAATGTGAAATACAGTTCTATCTTTATGGCCATGTTGATGATGTTTCCTTCCAAGTTCAGATATTTTGTTTTATTTAATATATTTATGTCTTTTCATGAATCTGATTTTCAGTACTAAAGTATTGAGTGAAGTGAAGTACTTTCTCTTTCCTTCAAGAACAAAAAAGGAAAACAACAAGATACTTACTTGGATCATGAGAGCAAGATACTTTACTTGGATCATGCTTGCTCACATTGGATCAAAATCATGCACAATCCAACAACTGTAGCTGTTCTCTCATGCTACTACTTGTTTATTATAATCACAAATTCAGAACATTTAAATTGAGAACTAGGCCACAGATCATGATTCCTAGGAAACATCTCAGAACATAGTTTCACACAACTGTTGTATTAAATGATGATTATATCTGATTTACATTACAGTCACTACTGATATAAAATTTTCAACTTTTACTTGTTTTTTGGTGGTGAAAATGATGCATGGTATATTCAATCAGGTGAAGGATTATGCTTAGTTGGATTTTACAATCTGCTTTGAACTGAACATGAATATTTAAGCATTCTTGTGGCTTTGCAGCATCATATCAGACATAAATTATTAATCATCCAAATCTAAAACTGGTTGGTTATGTTGAATCTTCTCCCACTTGCCTAAAATTATTTCTGGATTTAGTGAGAAAGAGTACATATGTCATGCTTCAAAATGTTTAATAACTTAAATTCTTAACTGTCATAATTATCTGATGTCACAATCCATTTGGCTTAATGTAATGTACTAAGGGAACACTTAGAAAAATTTGTTTGATTAGGAAAGTGATTTATGATCTTTTCAGACTCTTTCAACTTTGTTTTAACAAGTTTAGCAGCAACACTTGTCAAATTAAGTACTTTTCTAAGATTTATCTGATTTATCTGAATGAGTTTTATGATCAAACTAATGATATCAGTTCTATGTGACAAGTGTTTGATCAAACTTCATATTCAAGTTATATAGAACCTAAATATATCTAGAACTGTTGATGATTTTTTTGGTAAGAATCCTACTCCAAAATTTTTCAAATATGAGAAACTATGATTTATATTTTGAAGCAATTGACCCAAGGAATCTCTGATGCCATACATAGTGGTGAGATCTTAAGATGAGTTTGAAAAATGTGAAAAGTATTTTAAAGAGTATCGTGTTGGAAGAAGTGGATATCCTTTTCAAAAAATAGTGTTGACTATTATTGACACTGAAGTTTAATTAATTTTTAAGAGAAAGTATCTAAGTATCTTCCATAATTAATGGTTCATGTCTTTTCTTCAATACTATTATTTTTATTTTCTTGAGCTAAGTGCTGGTGTTTGTATTTTTCTCATACATGTTGTTTTCTTCTCTTTTCCTTGTCACATGACACATTGAGAAGCACACACAAGTCCATGATTTGGTCAACTAGGGGTTGGTGAAATGGGAACATTAGGGGTGTTAAGTTCGATTTTATAATTAAACTTTAATTTAGTATGATATGATAGTTTTTTGTTTTATATTTTATTGATTATACAATTAATGATTGAGATTTAATAATTAATCATTTAAATATTGTAGTATATCAAATAATTTTTTAAAACAATTTTAATTTATAATATTTATAATATTTATAACTATTATTAATAATGTCTTATGATATTATAATACTCTAACAAAATCAAAATATTATTTACATTGTTTTTTAATTCATTCTCATTCAAAAAGATTTATTTTTAAGATTCGAATAAAAAAAAAGCAAAGAATTTACATTCTTAAAATTGGTCAATTTGAATTTTAATAGAAGAAGGAAATAGATCTAACTTGCATACAAATTAATCAATATAAAACAATCTTAAATTAATTGTGTGATATTTTCATTAACCTTTTATTCATTAAAATTGACTGGATTCAATTATGTGCATTTTTTTTAATGACATGATTAAAATTGACATCCACAGAAAACATGCATGTTGATTAAAATAATTAGAAAATTAAATTTATATATATATATATATATATTAATTAGATAATAAAATCTAATTATTATTAAAAAAAATTATATTTTTTATGAAATAAATTTATGAATAATATTTAAAATAGTAAAAAATACAATTTTTTTTTATAAATTTATCATAAATTTTTTACCACTAGAAATTTAGAAGTAAAAATTTTTTAAAACATATTTTTTAAAATTTTTTTATTTATGAGAAATTATTCTCAAATAATTTTTTTTTATATAAATAAATTTATAAAATATTTCTTACAAATAAATTTATAAAAAAATTTCATAAAAATAAATATATGAAAAATATTTAATAAGTAATTTTTTTTTAATTTATAAAAATATTTTATAAAAAAATAAATTTATTTTTATAATATATATATATATATATATTTATATAGAACATCTTAATTCAAAATTAAGATAAGAGTAGGATATATTAAAAATAATTAAGAAAATATTAAATTGATTGACTTTTTATAAGTGAGAAGGTAGTTACATAGTGATAGTGATGATAAACATTAAATTGTATATGGGAATAAAAGAATCATTAATTCCTTAAGGTCCTTATAGAAACCAAAAATATAGGGTAGACTCAGATTCATTTATTTTTTAACTTTTTATAGGGTTCTCAATAATAGACCACCATGTCCTCAAATCTACATCATTTAGGTTAGGTTACACTTTTATTTTTTTCTTTCTAAAATAAATGTGGTAAAAACTTATATAGGCTTTAGAGTATTTGAAAATAATTTTAAACTTAATGCATTAACTTATTTAAATAAATATAAATAACTTTCTAAATATTTTAAATATATTTATTTTTACAATATTAAACTTTTAAATTTGTTTTATGTTCTATGTGATGGACTTATTAAAAAAAAATGTTAAATAGATTATTATAAAATTATAAATAAATCTTAAAAATATATACTTCAAAACAATTAAAGGTAATTAAAGATGATTTGACTTTCTTGTTTGAAAATTCTAATTTAATAATTTATAATACAAGAATAGATAAATATGATTGAGATTTCAACATAAATTCTTTCTTAAAATGAATTATATATTCACCTAATTTTCTTATGCACCCAAAAAAAAATTTGAACATTATTATTACTTTGGTTAATGAATGAGATTATGAGACATCTTCTAGTGATTTTATTTTTTACTTCCAAAAAATAAAAATAAGAATAAAAAAAAATAGTGTTCTATTGAATGGTACAAAGAGACAGGGCACGAGGTAAAGTAAAATATAAATTAATAAAACAGCTCATCTTCAAGAATTGATGTTACCTATGTATTTCATGCTTTTGTTCTTATTTTTTTTCTTACACTCAAAGATAATTTATATACATAAAAATCACATTAATTTAAAATTTTCAAACATTAAAATTGTAATGATGTGTGTGAAAATACACAAATGATTTTCTATCTATAGTTAATGACGAATAATACAAAATAAGAACAATATAAGAAAGTAATAAAAAATATAATCCCTGATTGTTAGCTATAAACATGTTCTCTAAGAATATCTGATCATATCTTAAATATTAATTATACATATTTCCCTATTTACACAGAATCCTATATTTAAGAAAAAATAAATTGTAATAAACATGAATTATTTTATTGTTTTATATAAATTCATTGCTTTATATATTGCAAATAAAAACATCATTATAATTTATTGAAAAAATATTTTGTTAAAATTGAAAATATCCAATAATTTAATTTAAAAAAATTAAAATTACAGTGATTTTTAAACACAGACTATGTTAAGTCATATTCTTAAAAAAGACCTTTTTTGCAAATATGTAACAAGAGAAATGGACAGAACATCAAATGTTGTTTAAGCTTAAACACGTTGGAGAGTTGTCAGATCTTCAAAATCCAGTGCTGCTCTTACTTTCGTAGTTTTTTTTACCGTTAAGATCTTTTGCCGCCGAAAAATTGACAGCCACTCTCAACCGTCGATGAACAAATCCCCAACATCTATGAGGGGCCATCTCATGCAGTGGATCCCACCAGTACAGTTCTAATTCCCGAGTAAGAAAATTAGAGAGTTTTCTCTCTCTATGCTCTTGTCTGTTCCCCCACCACCATCCTTTGAGTCACACCAAAGCCACTGTGATTCCATTCATCTCTTCACAATTCATGCTTTCTCTTTTCTTTTCCTCTGAATACCTCTAAAGTTTCCATTTTTCTGACATGGGTATCTCTTATTTTCTGTGTTTTTCTTAGTTTTTATCTTCTCTTCTTGTCTGTTTCGACTTGTCACGTGTGGACTTTGCCTGGGGTGCCATCATGTGTTTGGGTTGAAGAATCTGTGAGTGGGGGTGTTCTGTATGCTCTGGTGCTGCTTCAGTTGCTATTCGTGCTTCTAGCTTTTTGGGGTGTGTTTGCTGTGGTTGCATCTTTTGTGTGTGTGTGATTGGTTTTTGGGTTGGAGATGTTGGGTTCAGGTACCAATTTGGTGACCACGGTCATTGGGTTTGGCATGAGTGCCACTTTCATTGTGTTTGTCTGCACCAGAATCATTTGTGGAAGGCTAAGAGGAGGTGTTGAATCTCGGATGGTGTATGAGATTGAATCCAGAATTGATTTAGAACAGGTAAGTTCGGCTGTGCCTTTTTCTTCCTTTCCCCCTTTTCCTGTTTTTGCTTCACTTGGCTTGATTTTGGATGCTTTGTTCAATTTTTATAAACTTCTATCAATATTGTAATCTCTAGTTCATCTGGTCATGACTAGTAGGTTATTGTTCTGATCCGGTACTTAGTGTATGAGAAATGAGGATTGCTGCAATTTTCTGTTGTTCTTTCTAACTTTTGATTCTGATACAAATGCTGCATTCTATTTCTAAAAGTAAATCTGTGGCTTGACTATAAGCTTTTAATCAGATGTAGAGAATTGGGCATTTGTATCAATGAATGTGTATATTGCCCCTTAAATCAATTGCCATTTGTCTTGGTAAAGATACTAAGATTTATGCTGATGTTCTAATCCAACTTGTAATCGAGACTTTTGTGTGTTAATAAACAATAACAAGAAGAAAGCCTTATCTTACTTGGTGGGGTCGGGTGTATACATCACACGACACCATTGAGCTGGGTTAAAAATCAAATCTTCAGATGTATTAACACTACATTTGGGTGCCGATGCAACGGTTCTAACTCATGTAACACTCTATTTGAGTCATACAACACGTTATTTCCGGGTAACAACTCAGCATTAGCAAAAATCTGTCACGACTCACGAGTGATCCATGTTTGATATATTGACAATTTTTATGTTGGCTGCCAACGGCCTTACACAACCCTCCTTTACCTGGACTGGGGACCGGGTATAAATCGCGGACAAGTTGCTTGTTCATTGTTAACATTTCATATAATTTTAAGTTCATGGATTGAATGTTTCTGGACCCTCTAAAAAATGTTGGATCACAAGAGAATGCACTTGGCTAATTTGTAATTTAGTTTGCCATTTTATATTGTTAAGGTTGGTTGGTTGCTTTAGATTTTAATTTTTCATTGTTTACTGATAGCCAGAACATCATGTTAATGACCCTGAATCCGATCCTGTTCTGCTTGATGCAATCCCTACTTTGAAGTTCAACCAAGAGGCTTTCAGTTCCCTTGAACACACACAGTTAAGTTTTAGTCTCTCAATTGTAGGTCATAGAGAACAAGTTCCTCATGTTTTCCTTGACAGAAGATTTCAAACTGTTGCAGTAATTTCTTACTACACAACATTGTTCATTTAATATTTGTTATAATAGTTTATAGCACATGATATACAAACAACTTTGATAGATTAATAAGCTCATGCAAGGAGGAGATAGATATATAACTGTGTTTGCTTCTACAGGTGTGTAATATGTTTGGCAGATTACAAAGAAAGAGAAGTATTGCGCATCATGCCCAAATGTGGCCACACTTTTCATCTTTCTTGCATTGATATATGGCTGAGAAAACAATCTACCTGTCCAGTATGCCGTCTGCCATTGAAAAACTCTTCTGAAACAAAACATGTGAGACCTGTAACATTTACCATGAGCCAATCCCTTGATGAATCTCACACGTCAGAAAGAAATGAAGATGTTGAGAGACATGTTGAACCTAGACCTACTGCAGCCAGTAACTCTTTACAACCAACTTCAGGCGAACACTGATCTAAGAGAGTTAAAGGGGTTGTTCTGCTAAAGAGAAGGGTGAAAATTTCTGCTTCTATAGAGGAATGCTTCTAATTATAGATTGGATTCAAATTCTTTGTCTGTGATAAGGCCTTCATATTTATTCTCTTGGTGGTGTAAATATGTTTCCTCTTGTAGCATATGCAGGCCTAGTTCTTGGTGGAATTTCTTGCATACCGTGTTGAAGTTCTTTTCTCCATGGTATCACTTACTCAATCAAGCATACTACTCGTTAATGCTTAACCGATTAAACAAATGTTTGATTACATATTTTTATTTTCAGTAGAAATTTTTTTCTTTATAATGCTTCTTGTTCTTATGAAATCGTAATTACGTTAAGCAACCATTTGTCCAAGTTGTTGAAGATCCATTTTTAATAAAATTTATGGAAGAAAGTTCTTTCACTTATTGCATTTGCAATTAGTTATATACCAAATGTATCTTCAAAACGGCTGGAGGTCCCCTGTAGCTACAAGCAACAATAACTGCGCATTTAAATATTACACCAAATATATCTGTAAATCGAATACATTGAAATATTATAAAGAATTAAAAGAGAATAGTCTTGTTCTTGTCATAAACTATGTTTATGTAGCAGGAAAGGTCTTCTAGGTAATGTTGAAGTGAGAGCAAACCGAATATGCAAAACTTGGAGACCAGGAATTCTGGCACAAATGTTAAATCTGTAAATTAAATTAACAAAATAACTTAATGCTGTTGATAACATGATATGTTGTGATAAGTTTTTCAGGATTGAGTATAAATTAGGAATAGGATACAACTATTATTTGTATATGTTTAGAATTTGCTAATGTAAGTTGTACGAGTCAATAATAAAAACTTCATTAATAATTGAAAATGTGTCTTTACTATTTATGGAGGAATGCAGAATCTAGAAAGGCATCAAAGCCAATTTTCACATGTTTACAAATGCCAGGTCATCTTGCAGGTTGTAACTACGATCTATCCATGTGCATGGTGGTACCTTACAGTCTAGTTTTTGTAGGAAAATGTGCAATCAATCTAATGGAGCTTAGATCGATGTGCCATTTTCATGTGAAAATGTTGGTTTCTGGATGTGTTTGTGCTGCAGATGAGGGTGTCAATATGCTACACTGTGCATAGTATTTCATAAAGGTCAACTCTAACTTTGGTTAGTAATGCATAAATAAAAGGAATTATGACAGAAGTTAAAGAAGTGGTTTGATAGTTTCAGAGTAAAGAATGCTAATCAATAACTAGAAAAGTACTCTAGGACCACCAGTATAGGAGGCAGTTTAGGCATATACATGGTTCAAACTTGAAACCTTCTTGTTTACAAGAAACTGAACATGTACTATTTGAACTAGTCATTTATTGGTTGTATAAAAGAGGTGTAACATGAGAACATCCCACAAAGTGACTAATCCTAATATTACTTTCACTCAACCATCCTTTAATGTTGAATTCTAATTGGATCCAATGCATTATTTTTATTAAAAAAGCTAGTGGCATTATCTGCGACATAAATACAGTTTTTGATAAATAGTGGACAAAAAGAGTTTTATTCAAAATTTCAAAGAAAATGTTCACCAAATAAATATGAAGATCTTTAGTTACTTTTTTATTTTCATGAATGGTTTCTTAAGCATTTTGTGAGACTGTCATATTCATATTTCATTACTTCCTGAGACTGGAAACTGTTTAGAGGGACATTGCTGTGCTGGCTTATAGGTTCATTCTATCACTTACTTTGAGGTGATATGGTAAACTGGTATAAAGAATTCACAAATATCTTGCAATACCAAGTGTTATATGACCCATAATTAAGTGATGTAAAAAATTATCAAGACCCTATATGGAATACTATTTCATAGTTGATCCGAGACTGCAATACTTTTTCATATGGAATCAGTTGTTCATTTAGAGTGTCCTTCAATATGTTCGTTTATTTTCTTAACCAATCTTTTTATTGTACGAGCTAGCCTGAATCATATGATACAAAATAAATCATGCTAGACTTTTTTTTTGGTTTGCATTATGTCTAATCAGATCCACCACCTGAGAAGCAGTTGTTCATCATGAACTGTTGTGATACCTACAATGTGACTATTTTATTAGTTTTTGAGTTATTTACTTGCCCTCTTTTCTTACTGCTTCAGGGGTACTTCTATTCCCTTAGAAAACTGAAATTAAAAACATAATTTCACATCAATATTAATAAACCACCCTCAAATGTGACAAAGTAATCAATGTTCCAATGTTTCAAAACTAGACACCCTATTTATTTGTGGTCTCCTCTAACCTTTTTCTTGGTCAGGTAATTGTTTTAACAAAGACAATGCCATGAGAGCATGTGGTACCAATTTAAGAGCCATCAACAAATTATATATAGTGATTCATTTTTTTTCTTTATTGACACATAATTGCCGAAGAAGTAGAATTTCCAATCTTAACTATACAAACAGTCTTAAAAATTAAAGCAGATGAAGGAAAATAATTGGTTGGCATTATAATGGAGTTGGACCAGATTCTCCTAACATTGAAATCTTGAACTTGTTCAAATACAAAAAATATTATTTCCTCTAATTCTAACTTGAGCAAAAAGGAAAAACTCTGGATTCACTAGATAACTCTATTTTCTATTCTTGTTTTAAAGAACTACTAGGTTCAAAAATAGTTTTGTGATGTATTATAAGAATATTGACTCATGAATTAAAAGTTAAAAGCTTTTAATAAAAATTGCTAATAGTATACTTTAGTCCTAAATTTCAATGAATTCTAACATTAATATAATGAAAAAAGTTATTGAGTCTTTGTTCTTTAAACAGATAATATATTAATTACAATGCAGTGATTATCTCTTCCATGTTATAATATTTACCTTAGGTCCATTTGCTAACCTCATTAAAGTTAAGAATACCCTGTTATGTTCATTAACCAACCCTTTCTTGGTCAATATTTGATTACTTGCTTTCACTAATTCTTTCTCATTAGTTTTATTTAAAGCATACAAAATGTTCTTGATTCAATTGCTCAAGACTCATGGTTATAACAATTAAACTTCTTGATCCTTTCATCCCCTGTTGTAGTCGTAGTAAAAGTATCTTTGTAAATCATGTCAAGCTCATTTGTAAATAAGGAATTTAACCTTTCTATGAGGATAATTAGATAAAATTTAAATAAGTATTAAGAAAACTAGAATCGTGATTCCGTTGAATAGATTGAGACAATAGAATCATGATTCCATTAAATCTAAAACTAAAAAAGCAAAAAGAAGAAGAAAAACTTGTCCTAGGAAATGATGACTCCAATGGATTGAAACTTTGTCAAGAACGAGAGGGGTGGGAACCATATTGGGAGTTTGGCTAGAATACCATGAACTGGTAGTGGCAATGGAAAACTAGATTGAGTCCATTTCAGAGTCATGGAAGTGTAAAAGAGAGAGTGGAGGTGAAGAATAGGAGTGATTTTTTCAGTTCATTACGAGGTGAAAAGAGTAAAATAGTTGGTGGGAATAGCAAAAACGTGAGAGATAGAAGGAGACTCGAATTGGGTGAAAAAACATTCAGCAATCCTACAACTGACTGCAACAACAACCAAAAATGTCAGTAACGCCCCCAAATAAACAAAACAAAAACATCCTCAACTTCCGCTACGCACACTCTTTGTTTAAATCATCACAACACAACACAACACTTTCTCATTCACACACTCAATTTTTGTACTTGTGTTCCATCAAATACCCAGAAGTAAAAAATTCAATCTTTTCAATGGAAGAGGCACCCCCATCAATCCAAGACCTCATTTTGTCACTTCAACAAGCCACTTTCATGGCCAAGCAGTTGCCATCATCATCCACCGCCAGCCCCACCCATCTCCACCAAATCCACTCTTCCCTCCACCACGCCCACCGCCACCTCTCCGCCTTCCTCTCCGCCCTCTCACTGCCTCCTCCGCACGCCGCCGAGTCCTCCGCCACCGGCGACCCGATGCAGGTGGAGGACGGTGGCGATGATGGGGGTGATGATGAAGAGACAACTTCAAAGTGCACCATTGACTTGGTTGAGGAGAAAATGAGGCACTGCTTCATCAAGAACAAGCGCCCGAAACGACCCCTGTCGCCGTCCGCGGCGGCGATCGCGGAGGAGAAGGGGTTTTCCAACGATGGGTATGTGGGGCGGGTCAGGGACTATGATCCGTATGATGTGCGGTTGAGGTCGTTGGACCTTTTGTATCAGTTTCATGTGTGATACGATGTGGTGTGTCTGATGCGATAATGGTGTTGTTAAATTTTCTTAATTGTTTTTGTTCTGGCTATAGAATTTTTAGTTTTCTTTTGGGATGATTGGTTTTGTTGATGAACATGGAATGGAAGATATGGGTTGTATAGTTAGTTCAGGCCATAAATTAATCATGTTTAATGTTAGTTTTCTTTGCAGATTTTCTCTGATTTCATTCTTTGCTGACATTCCCTGATTGCATATAAGAAGAATAACATTGAGTTACCCAACAGTTGTGGCTCAATTGAGAACACATGGAATGTGTGTCTAAGTTGACAATAGACATTGAATTTGGACAGAAGGACCTGAATTTGATTTTGGTATAGTAGTACTAAAAAGAGAATAGCATCGAGTTAAAATACAAATACAATTAACCACGATACATAATTTTATTGATCAATTCTAAATAAATTATTAGTCACAGTTAAAGATTAAAATTGCAATATAGTTTTGTCACGTGCTTTTAACATTGTGGGAAAATTGCTGCTGATGCAACCATAATTGTGGTCAAAATGGAAGTTGCAGACCACTTTTTATAACCTTAGTTACAGTAGCTAGATGTCTATAATATTCAAACAAAAAAAATATGTGCTTATTTTCCCTTCATGACAAGACAAGCATTTGTTTCAGCTTCAAGAACAAGAATAGATTGCTCGTAATTTACAATGTAGTGGGGTTGATCGAATCCAGCTACACTACCCCTGGTTGTTAAACTTAAAAGCTGTGTATTGCACAAGGGAGTCCACTCTAATTATATTCACAGAATCTACAAGTTAAGTGCAAACTTTTTTTTCAGAGATGAACATGCCCCTGTGCTTGAAACATTGGTAGTCGGAAGGAGAAAACTGCTGGGAATCTAATATATCCTTAATCTTAGATGCCACTACATAGTTCTCCTTAAATCGTTGATTCTCTATTTGAATCATATGTATACCACAACAAAGAGCCTTATGAATATTTGAATCTCAAGGGACTTCTGCTTGAGGTTGCTCTTCAAATCCAAAGTAATCCAGATTGCTACTCCTTGGCGATCAAGTTATGTAACTTTACAAAATCATCCAATGTTAGTTCCTCAGGTCTTGACTGTAAACATCAGAAGCTCAGATGGGTCAGCAGAATCCTTATAAAACAAAATACCAGAAATGGTGAAGTTTACCAAGGGCATAGAAACAAAAAAATTAAAAAGAGTAGTTGCACACACTAATCACTTACAGTGGCTAGAAGACCTATGCTTGTTAAAGCTTCTTCGATCTCAAGGGATGTGCATACGTGCTGAAGTGACTTGCGCAGCATCTTACGCTTCTCATTGAATGCTGAATTAACCTACAATATATAGGACTGAAGTGTCATTGAAATGGTGAAAGAGGTTTGTACCATTATGAAGAAAACATTAGCAAATGGGTATCTTTAGTGGCTCATATTACAGTGCGATGAGATTTCAACTGAAATTAAAGATGAAGATCCTTGCAAACTCAATGCATGACAGTAGATGCTGAGGAAAGGAATACCATTGAAAAGAAGCTTTTAGTGGAAGACACTTGGGGATACTCTGACGGTAGCTTCAGCTTGAATGAGACAACGGCTGCATCAACCTACACATATATGAAAATGAGTCATATACTGATGATTTATAAATTATCTGTTCTCAAGTTCCTTAAGCAAAAATGTCACAATCAAGATGTTACAGACGTATTCAAATACCATATCACTTACATTAGGCTGAGGGAAAAAATTGGTTCTTGGGACTTTAAATTTGTACTCCGGCTCTGAAAAGGAAGGTCAGAACTTACGCATAAAATTAACCCAATTCTGGGCAATGGATAACAAAATCTCTAGTTGCATTTTGATGTATAAGCTATTCCTTAAGAAAACACATACAAAGAAGTAAAACCAATATTTTTACAAGCACTTGCTTGATTTACAGCTCCTTGTGTCGTAAATGGCAACACAGGCTAAGGGCATGTCTGAGAGTTAAATCTTTTCGTAAGCGGGTCAGTTTTACAGGTTTTATTTGATTTACTGTATGAAAACTTATGATCCTTTGATTGTAAAAGGATAGCTTAACATAATACTACACTATTTTGTTTAATATGTACCTGAATAGAAATTGACAAATACATTGATGGGACGATACTCAGGGGTCCGGAGTGATGACACCACCAAGCGGACGGCAGTCTCCTCCTGTAATGATTTAATCTGGTTAGTGAGAATTGTTATTGTGTGAAGTTTCCCTTATTATTGGAAGTGGTATTCTCATTCCGTTAGGTTGAACCCTTGTCATTTTTCAGAAGGATGTTAATTTTAAAGATAAAAGATTTAAAGAATTAAAACCTTAAAAGGGAGGTTGATAGAAACTGGTTCAAAACACACTCATTTGAGGTGAATTATGCGGATACTGACGTTAGTGACATATCAATATCTGTGGAGAGGACTTACTACAGAAGACAAAAAACTAGAACAGAGGGTATTCAAGAGACTGCACTCTCCCTTGACCTTCTCCACATTTTTGTTTACCCCTCTATCTTCTTCCCTCTCCTTTATATCCATATAGGTTAAATTTTCCCTCTCAATTACCCTTGATTGCTTCATTGAATGTATTGGCCATTCCTTCCCTCAAAGACCTAGATCCTTTGAACTTTCTCCAAATATACCCCTTAGTGATAGTTGGTTTCTTCAGAGGTTCAATAAACCTGCCTCCCATCACTGTGAGGTCTGGGGAAGAAGAGATATATTTAGTTATAGCCTTCGTTTGTAATAAAAAAGAGGCTACTTCTGTGACTCGAAACTCAAACACTAGATCACAAGACTACAACCTTATTGTATGCCAAGGTACACAAGAAGCATTACTTAAAAAAAAAAAAAGAAGAAAAAGGAAATGCAGGGAAAACATAACTTGGCCTTCGTATATCTTTCTAAGTTATAACTTGGGTTCTTTAGTATATCCAAAATAAATTTCACAAAGGTCCTTAGGAAAACACAGTTCTTTTGCAATTTCAGCCAGTTCTTGCCAAAAGATTTGATCATTTCATAAACAATTTGGCCCTACAATCAAATTTCTAAATTCTATAATTTCTTTCTGCATTCTACATAACTATCTATGCCTCAAGCTGATAATACTGATCAAGACGCAAAAACAATGAACATGAGAAGCACTTGAACTTCAGATCAAGTAAATGGTGCATAGGAGTTGAGTGATAGGCATGGAAACATTAGAGTTAGGAGATAATGAGAAAAACTAAAACGAGAAAATAAATTATATTGACACTAGAGAGCTATCAATTCCAACCTGGAGCAATAGAACCACTTCTGAGAAAATGTCACCCATTGGAAGAAGTAATTTGATCACATCTGTACTGATATTAAAGGGAATGTTAGCAACCACCTGCAAACAACATCTCATACCAGGCCAATTCAGGACTTACATTATGTAATCTGGCATAATCTTGCAGACGTTAGCAGCAGAACAGAACATCAAAACTTCATGGTTAATATATAGCTGCCTAATTTAGGACCCTGAAGTTAAGGTTCAAAATGAATTCATTTAGGTTTATAATATTAATAGTGGAATATTCACCACAACCACATAGATATAAAGCATTAAAAAAGGAGAATTAACCCTTACACCCAACGAAGTTCCCTCTGCTACCCTTACAAAGTGCAAGGTATGATTTCTAATACTTATTACAGTGATGAGTGGAGCAGAATAATAAGTTCAATTCATCCTCCTTTATCAATTGTTAACAGCAACACTTATTTCAAGTGATTTCTTCTGACTCCAGAGGTACCCTTACAATGGTAGGATTTCTTTTATTCAAAGTTAATGCACTGGACCAGTGAACTAGCCTACATAGGGTTGTGGGGCCCTAAATTGTTAGCCCATATAAAATCTGGACTGGCCCAAATTTTGCATAGTTCACAATGGGCCACTGGAAATTTCCAAATCGATACCCCACAAACAACTCAATAGTGTCGTGAACTTTTTTTTAAAATATTATTGTAGAAATATAAGAAAAATATCTTATATTTCTAACAATTATCATATCTATTCAGTTGTAAATTGTAAGGCTTAAGCTTCATATATAACTTTAACTGTGGACATCATAAAATCAACAATCCTTTTTTATTCCAAAAAAAAATTATTAAGATGAAACAAACATTATTTCTAAAAGTTGACAAATAATTAAATATTAAATAATTTTGTTTGCTAGTTTAGGACGTAGAGCCTCACTTTTGCATTTCTAGATTCTGAATTTATGCTTCCAACCAATGACGACATATGAGAGCGCACATGACATTTGACAATATCCTCGGTCAAAACCTACAAGTGTTAAAAACATCAAACATAAATCATAATTTATAAGAAAAACTGGCCCTGAGTTATCATAGTTTCAGCAAAAGAATCAGACATATGACAGAGAGATTGGAAGATGAAATATAGACTGTCAATAAAATTAACTGAAGTAACAAATGAATTGAAATATCAAGAATTATGAGGAAATTACAGAGTGACATTAATTTTAAATGCAATAAGAAGAAACTGAGGGAAAACAACCAAAGCAAAAATGTTGTTGCAGACTCTGACTTCAACAATCAAGTCCAGACAAGGAGTATTAGTAATCCCAATCATTGAATAAATGGCATGAAAGATATAATCTAGCACTACATTTCAATGATAAACAACATCAGCTAGTATACCTATAATGCATATTGAGCTTCTAGAAATAATATGGTAACTGAATTATAAACCTAATTTGCACCTCAGGAACACAGATTACAGGCAAGCAATATAAAGTTCAAATTCATCTTGAGTGGTACCTTCAACTTTCCTGTACTTGAAAATCTTTCACTCACGAGGGCAGCCATGTGTTTATCCTGAATCATATGAAAGATACAAGAAACATATACTTGAGTTAAAGTACAAGACATCCATGAAGAATCATTCACTGCAATATACATTCACTTGTACGACGTGAAGAACTAACTGTCTAAATTTGGACAAATTGCAAACAAACTAACAAGTCAAGGAAAGCATGACAGTGTATGTATCTTTATCCTAAGATTAGTTATACAGATGTGATGAAAATGAGTATACCTTTTCAACTGCAAGTACGATTGCGCCTGAATTTATAAGAACATTAGTCAGGGAGCCAGTTCCAGGACCAATTTCCAACACGACATCACCTTGGTCAATACCAGCCGCACCAGCAAGTTGGTCATTTATTTCGGAATTCAACA
This sequence comes from Macrotyloma uniflorum, assembly GCA_016859785.1. NCBI lineage: Eukaryota > Viridiplantae > Streptophyta > Magnoliopsida > Fabales > Fabaceae > Macrotyloma > Macrotyloma uniflorum. The sequence continues at coordinate 4,530,488 of BDMB01000008.1, read as the reverse complement.
TATAATGCTACAATTACATCAACACACCCAAATGAGCAAAAAATTCAGAAGCAGATTCATTAAGCCCCAAACAAATTTCTAATCCAAACAAGATAGCAAACATCAAATCATACCAAAGCACCCAGTTACACACCCATCATCTGTTTGATAATAGACCTCAGTGAAGCACTCAAGTAAATAATTTCAAACAACAAAACAAAAGAACTAAAGTCACAAAACTAGATGTTGTAGTACTACAATACAAAATTCAGGTCAAATCAATCATCCCATGGACATACCTACCCTCTGTTCGATGAAACACTTCAACGTAGCACCCGCATACAATTTTCATAAAAATACCTCAAAAAGGAAAAAAAAAAAAAAAAATGGAGCACTAGAACATGGAAACCTGGCCAAGAGATTTTCTGGGAAATCTGCCTTTGGATTTGAGAGCTTTGAGAGTGGCATGGTAATCATCTGCGCTTCGCGTGGAAGCTCTGCTACTTCTTTCAGTAGAAGCTACGTATGGAGCTCTCGGCCGTACGCCGGAAATGCTAAAATGAGCCGGTTTGCAGTGGCAGTTAAGCAATGCGGAGTGAGAGATTGGCGGGAACGTTTGAAGAGAGCATAGCGATGAAGGATACATGTTTGGTTGTTCGTTACTTCCGTAGTTATCTGTTTTGAAAGTTCCCACATATATACAATAAAAATACTACAGTGTTGTCTTTTTATCCTTTGTTGTTTTTCTTCTTTCTTTTTTTTGGTATTTCAAAATACAAATTATGAGAAGGTCTAACTCTCCTAGTACTATAGTAAGGTAAAAATAAATAAAAATTAAATGACAATTGTATGATATATTATTAGTGTCAATCAATTAAAAATTACAAATTTCAATTTTATATTTGCAACTCACACAAGTTAACCTAAATTATTTGCTGACACTATTTCTTACAAACTTCTTGGGACTATATAAAAGTTATATTTAATTTTAAGGTTGTATTACATAAAAAAATGAATATAAAACAGCATTGTACCAAACTACTACTTGGTTGAACAAGCACAAAATTTGTGCACACTCTTCAATTGAAGAAGCAAAAAAGTTTAGAGATTAAAAAGTAATATACATACACTCTACTAAGAATGATTCAGTGGTAAAACACACAAGTCAACTGCAAACTAAAAATATCTCAAATACAAATTCTTATAATAGATTTTAAAATAAGAATTCAATTTTTATTTAAATTTTATATTAAAAAATACAAGTTTAACTATCACATCAATAAAAACTAGTTCTTGTACAAGAATTTACTTTTTTTGAAAAAAATTAATAAAGAAGAGAGAAAGACACAAATTTAAAAATATAATATATTATAAAACTCATGTAAAAATGAATTAAGAACTTACATCAAATTTTAGTATAGAAAAAAATATTAAAGATTCTAAAATTATGACATTACTGACTGAACCCACAAAAACTATGTTAAGAACCCAAAATGAGTTCTATCATTAAAAATGATCTGATACTTGATTATATTATTGCAAGGTTTTATTTATTTAAAAACTGTTAGATTTTTTAATGCTTTGCACATATTTATCATTTGCACAAAAATCTAAAAATTCAAATAGAGAAAAACTATATAATAACTAACAATGATTCAGAAGTATAGAGAAACATATAGACAATAGAAAATATTTATTTAATTACATTTATACGCACTGACCTGTGTATTCAACTATAACCATGTTACATGGTCAACGCAAATTCTATTTTCACAGCTTGAACACTTCCTTTATTAATGTCAATAAACTCAAAACTCAAGCATATATATATACACTAGTCAAACAAAAGGCGACGCCTCACAGATTTTGGAATCTTGTCAGGACTAGACATTTTTCTTTTCATTTTTGAACCCCTGCTACCTTCACTATCAGCATTCTTGGATGATTCTTCTCCTTGTTTTGATTGCCGATGTTTAATTTTGGTTGATGGAAAGAACTCTGTAATGTTTAGCTGAGTACTTCTTGAGTTTGATGAAGCTGATTTTTCATTTTCTTGGCATCTTGATGTTGCATTCTTTCTTCTTTCCTGCAATTTTCCATCAAGCACCAATGTTTTGATTGAGAAATCAGTTATACAAATATATTCACATAGTCAATCTTTTAGCACCGATAACCAGCTTAATATCCAGGAGATATTTTACTGTAATCATCTCCCAGGGATAATTCTTGATATTTTATGATCATCATGTTTGTTTGATTATCTTCTACCAACAGCTACAGTTGTTATAGTAAAATTCTTGCACACTTCTTGGACTCAGATAAGTTCTTTATTAATGTAATCAAGAGTGATCCAAATAAATGGATGCACAGAAAATTAAAATGACAAAGCAAAAATAAACACAGGTTAAAATGATGGAAAATAATAAACACCTGCTCCTGCAAAAAACTTTTGACTTGTGCTGGAAAAGCAGTCCCTACGAGGTCCATATTTTCATCTGTAAACAGAAAACTACATCCATCCTCTTCACGAATCTCAGGAACATCGCAGTCGTCTAATAGATCCACTATTCCATCAAGCTCTATAACATCTTGTTGCACACTGGACTGCTTTGATGGAACTTTGCTGGTGGCAATGCTTCCCCCTGCACGTTTCCACTTGACCACATAAAACTGATATCCATATCTCATCTTCACACGTTCTACTGAATCAAACTCATATTGCCCAAACAACAAAGTTTCTTCAGTAGGTGTACACATATCTCTCAGAAAGATGGTGGACATCATAGGCAACATCATCCGTCGAATGTAGGATGGTTCCCAATGCTGATGGAAGTTTAAAAAGTCGATCAGAATCTCAATATTGGGTTTTCCCCATATGATCTGAGGAACATCACCACTTGCTGCAAACAGAAGTGTATAGAATGAATATTAATACAATAACACACAAGCAACTCTAACAGATTAATGATGTTAAAAAAATAAAAGCCTTTGAGAAGATTTATATGACAGTTCAAATGACCTGAAAAGTAACCATCGTCATTACATAAATACATGTCAATGATTTCATCTTTGGGAAAGTTTGGCTCCTCAGCAATTTTGTGACAAATTTTTGAGTACCAATTTTCCTGTCTCTTTTGCTCCTTATGTCTCCTATTCTGCCAATCAAATATTTATCATTGGAAATTATATTTTAAATTACATGTTAAATATATTTAATTCGACTAAAACCAGACAAGTGCATAGCTTTCTGAGATACATACCGCAATGCATGAGAAGCAATCACATTTAAAACCCGCTGGTTTTCTCTGGCAGCCTTCATCATCCTTTGTGACACAGTATTCACATGAAAATTTCATATGATCTTTCTTGCTGCCAGGATGCCCACAGAATGAGCAATGAGATTGTTTTCTATCAGGGGAATTTCCATCAACATCTATGTTGTCCTCAAATTTGATGAAGTTGGGAATTTGTGGAGTAGTCCCCCCTTTGCCTATCTCCTGTAATCTGCATCAAAATTATTGTCAGATTGCTAAGACCAAAGTATTTATCCAGGTCATCTAAGTCATACTTTGTGACTATTCTAAACAAAAGGGCCAAGATAATAATTAAAGGTTTAATGAAATGGACAGACATCCCTTGAGCTTGTTAAATATAATAAAAATGGGGTACGGAAATTACCAGGACTTTGTCACATTAAAATCCTTAAATAAGGGGGGAATTTGTAGGCATTTTTGGGTACCTTTAGTTTGGACTCTGCTATTTTTGGTCTTCCAAGTCTTTTTCAAGACAACTATGTCCTTCTATTTCTAAAATTTCATAAATTTGGTCCCTCATCGGTTTTCTTCAACCCAAAAACCTACAAACCTACAAACTGAATTGCCATCTGTTCAAAACTAACCAATAAAAAATCAAATTTCACCCAATTTATAAAAACTCATTTTTTTTTCCTCTTCAACCCCTAATCTCACATCTTGGAACATCCTTCAAATTTTATCAAGTTTCCACATCTTTAAAATGATTTCATGTCCCAATTCAATCATGAACCCCCAAATATTAGGTCAGAAAAATAATTTGAGGGCTTAAAGTAAAAGAAAATCAACAAAGAACTCAATTTGCTTAATTTTGAAAAACAAAAGCAATTTTATTAGCTCAGAAAACAAACTTGAGATACCAAGGTTGAGCAGTCCAAACTAGAAGGAGCAAAAGTACAACTAAGCAAAATTTAAAATAGAGCTTCATGCAATTTGTCCTGTCTCCAGGGGGGGTATTCCATAACAATTAAATACTTCAGATGATACAACAAAATGTTATTACTCTGAAGGATCCGTACCTATTCAATATATCATCCTCATTAAAAGCTTTAACAAAATGAAGTGCATTATCAAGACCAATTCCTCGAACACCATTCATATCATGATCATTTCCAACCAAAAGGGCGATAGCTATTAAGTGTTTCCTCTTCAATCCAAGTCCAGCTTCAATATCTGACATATTGTAGCATTCAAACGGTTCCTGCAGGCAATGAATTTATTCAAGTTTGCTACTATATGACCAATGATTTTAATGGTACTGAATGTTGGATGGTAAGGTTCCAACAAAATCATAAGCTAAGTGTTTTGGTGTTGAGAAGACACATTGAATGAATAGCCATACAAGAAAAAAGATGAAAATTAGTAATCGATGTATTCAAGAGAAAGCAGGAGTGGTATATAAGGAAAGTTGAGAGAGTTGCACCTAAGATGGTTTGGTTTGATGTAAGAAAAAGACCAACAATAACCACTGAGAAAAATTCACTAGATGGAGATAGCCCAATGACTAGAGGCAGAAGAAGACTGAAAAAACCATTACTAAAACCATAAGATGGACTTAGATCTAAATTACTGGCCTCCTCACTGGCTTGGGTGTTGATAGAATACAACAGTATCATTTTTAATCCATAATATAAAAAGAAATTATGGTTTATATACTAAAATGTTTCTTAGACACAATATTTTCAAATTTAGATTAAAAAAATACAAAATTTCAAAATGGAAGGATATTTGACCAGATACATATAAATATAGAAGTATAACATATCTCTCAAATTAATACTCCAAGTATGTCTTTTTAAGCATAATGTTTGCAATTGTCAAGACAGTTAAAAGGATATAGAGGTAAAAATTTTAAGTAAATATTTGAAATCAATCAATTGTTGTCATTGCTAAGTAATGAGGACCGTGAAAATACTACAAATTAATATTAAAAATTTTCAAAAAGACAAAAAAATTATTGTGGAAGAGCAAGTGAGCAATCAATTTTACAATATGATCAGTTGAGAAAGAAGCAAGGGGTACATTGATAGATATCATATATATTTAACTTTGAACTATATCAGGTCAAATATTCACAAGTTTGTAACAAGTACACAGACTATGAAAACTCAAAATTAGAGTGATTAGCCAATATTAGTATCCAGATTAATGAAACCATTTTAGTAAAAGCCATCTGGTACATAAACATGTAAACTAAGCATACATAGTTAGATCATATTTAATATAATATATTGCCAAGAGATGAAAAAGAAAATACAATGTTGATGGTCACTTACTTTGGAATTGGGACAGAAACATTTTATAATGCATTTGGCGCCAAAGAGGAATGCATCACTATCAGCTGTGATGCAAGCATCTACATGACCTTCACGATTTAATTGACCACAGAGTGCTTCAGCCTCTCCTTTAGCCTTTAGTACAGGCATTCCAAGTAGTTCAACCAGTTCCTATCAGCGGAGAACAGTTAACTATCAGAAAACAAATACGATAAACCTGCATCCATATCTGATAAATAAGTAATTAATTAAAGAAGTGTTCTTGGTATAAGATATATAAGTAAACATTAGAAAAACAAACTAGGATTATTCCACATGTGTAGCATAAGTTAGTGGTAATCATCAAGGAAAAGCAAAAACATCGCACCACACATTCTTGAACATGACGTGAAAACAGACCGCTCCTCTCAGCTGAAACACCTTCTTCAGGCACTGGCAAGCTAGTCAACTCAATGCCAGAAGACCGGAAATATCTTGCAATCCTAGCCTGTGATTTCAACGGAGATGGAGTCCCATCAACAATGAACACAGGAAGTGCCCCAAACTGCAAAAATTACCATATCATCATGATCATCATCAAACTTCAAGTCCATCCATTGTTTGACCATTCCATATCCAAGCTAACTTAACATACAAGATATAAAAAAAAGTAACACTAATTTAGATTAACCCCATCACATAAAACATAAAAAGGATGTTACTTAAAACATACAAAGGAACAATAACTTAAATACGTCTAAATCATTAAACCTTATGGATGTTACTTCTCTACACAATATGGGCAGTTCATGCAAACTACCGAAATCTCTTACTAGTAGGTGAGCAGTTCATGCAAACCACACTCCAGTAAAAAAATAAAAAAGGTAATAACACATTTTAAGACAATTATTTGGTTGAACCAGTAAATTAATCTCAAATTTTCCTTTATTCAATCAAAAGGGTACTACAAAAATCCAAAATCTTCAAAAGCCAATTTTTTCTAACTTCCTATGACATTCTCTAGAGATATGAACCTTGGAAAAGAGATTGATGGTTCGGAAGAAGGTGAGTCTGAGATGGGGTTTTCTGACATGAGTGGCCTTCATGGCATTCTCATGCTGAACAATCCAGAATGAAAGGTCCACAGCAACTCGCTTGTTCCTCAAGAAATCAAAACCCTCGCGGCGCGCATAGGGCTTCAACTGCTCCCAAAAATTACCACCCACCCCCATCTATTTCTGCTTATACACGAAAAAGGGAATGCGAATCCATCATCAAATTTCAACCTTGTTCAGAAATTCAGTGAATTAGTTGTTAGTTGTATGCTAGGTTTCGCGTTTCGAAAACAAGTGTGTGACTGTCTTTTCGTTAGGAGAGAGCATGAGAAAAATGAAAAGATAGCCGTTGGATTTCCTACCGTTATATGAAAGTTCAAAAGCCCATTTGTGTTCATTGGGCTTTACATTTTTGCACTGTGTGGACAAAATATTAAATGGTTTATTTAATATTATACGTTTTAATTAAGGTATCATTTAATTTTAATTTAAAATATTAGTTTTTTTAAAAAGTTTAATTTCTATATTAATGTAAAAAACTACATTACCAACCAATCAGAAATTTGTTGTTCATATAACTTTTAAGGTAATTAAGTTAATAATGATGCATAAAATTGAGTTCATATTTTCTTTTCTTTTCTTGTCTTATATCTTTGAGAATTTTGAAATATTTATTTATATTCTTTAATACTTTAAAAAAAAATATTTATTCTGTGAAAATTATATTTTATGTTTGTCATCTCTACAATGAAAGAAAAATCTCAATTGATTGAGAGTTAATTGGGATTGGGATTCATTTAAAGAAAGAATCCAAAATTTAAAGAAAGAAAATTGTGCAATGTCTGATGCAAAATCCAAATCATTAATTAGGATATTATTATAATTTACTATTTATTATTTTTGTTTTATTCTTAGATTTTAATTAAAATCCATTTTTGTAATTATTGTTTGGATTTTTTGGACTTTCAAATTCTATATTTTAGGTCCATTCTATAATCTTACTAATCATAATGAAGGGTTTAGAAACCTTTTTTATTCTATAATCTTCTTTATTTAAGGAAATAAACTGTTCTCTAGCTCAAGGATAACTAAACATATTATTCTTCATAGTGTGTGAATTGTAATTATTTTGGTGAATTTTCTATATATTTAATAATTGTATTAGATTTTAATGAATTTTTAAGATTTTTTTTATTTTAAATTTTAATTTAATTGTTAAGAGTAATGATTCTTAATTTTACATAACAAAATATTTTATAGAATATAGATTTTTGAGAAAAAAATTATAATAAGAGATAAAGAATATTACCACTGATTCATAAATTACTGTTAATAGATAAAATTAAATCATCAATATTACCATTCCTATTCTTATTATTATCTGTTTTTATTATCATATAATTATTATCTACATAATGTATATCATTTAGTTTAATTTCAAAATTTGTTATTTGTTTAAAATTTTGTATTGATTAAAAAGTTCAATCTTTAATATATATATATATATATATATATATATATATATATATTACTTATATTAAAGTCTGGCTCTTTTTAATAGACTAATCAATTTGTTAGTAAAAATTTGATGATCAAGATTTTATTGATGGAAAATTAAGATTCAATTGTGTTAAAGAACATTAAGTTATGAAAATTTTAACTTAAATTATGAAAATTTTAATAATCTAATATTTTTAAATTTCACTTATCACATGTTAATTTTAAAAACATTTTTCTATTCGTCCATAATTATCTTATATTAAAATAATTATTAAATTCTATATTGATAAAGTTAAAAATTAATCAAAGAAAAATGTCATAAAAGTAAAATAATTAAATTATAAATGAACTAGATTAATGAAACTCAAACTCAAGATTTTAATTTGATGGATATAAATGAATGACTTAAACTTTTATATATAAATTTTTTATAAGTAAAAAAAAAATCAATAATTTATTTATATATCCTAAACCTTAAATACTAAATTTATTTATATACAACTCAAATTATAATCTCTATTAAAATTAATTATTTAAAAGTTCCACCTAAAAGAGATAATTACTTTAAAATGTGAAGCATTAAGAGAGTATTTATTAATATAAAAAAATGTATTATTTAATTAAATCTAGTCTAATTTAATTTTAAAGATAAATTTTTTATTTAATCTTACAAAATTATAATATAAGATTCATTTCTTATTTATATAATTTATTTCAATTACATCACTAATTAACACAAGACTAAAGTCACATTGAAAATTGTTTTCAATACATATAATTTAAAATTTTACATCAATTGATTTTAATTCTTTTTATACAAACTTTAAGTGTTTATAGTGAAACTTTATCATCTACAATAAAACAAAGACATTTATTTAGAACTTTGAATTATGTTTTAAGCATGTAAAATATATTCATATTAGTTTCATACTAGAAAACAACTTCCTTAAAATAAATAAAAAAACCAAACCAATTAAAATTATTAGACATGAGAAAACTAAAATAACTTATTTTCAAGAAATATAAAATCATTTGATTATGTTAAAAAAATACCAATATTCACATTTTGCTAATGTTTCAAGAAAAGAAAACTTTTCAAATACATTAATTTAAGGAAAAAAAAATTAGAATCCCTATAACCTATGGCACTTGCATGTGCTTTGGTGGGGTTGACTCAAAAAGTCAACATCTTTACATAACTTGTAAAATGGATTTATATATAAATTCTAGAAATATTCATCCTCCAAAATTTCCAATTTTTTTTTTTAAATTCCTACCATTTTTTTAATTTAAGTTTACAACATTTTCTTATTAATTATATTTTTTTTTTCAAAAAATCCAAAAAAAAAAATTGGCATTGTGTTGATTATTTTTTCCTAATAGTTTAATCTGAAAATTGTTTAACACTCCAATGGTTTTAGTTGAATTTTACTTTACTTTCTCTCATTAGATTAAATCCTAAGCCTCTTTGATTTATAACCTAAGAAAACATCCAAATGTTGAATTCAATGCATTCAAATTATAATTTTAAAACTACAACTTGTTTATCATTAAAAGATTTATTATTTACATTAAAAAAATTATTTGTTATTTACTGGGAAAATATTTTATTATTTTTATTATACATATTTAATAGCCTGTTAAGTTCGAGATTGATGAAATTAATTTTAAATCGTTCAATTTAATTCCGATTTTTTTAAAAATTAATATTTGAACTATATTTTCATTTGTTTTTGGTATAGAACTACTATTAAAACAAGTGTTTTTCATTAAAAAATTTAATTTTGTTATTTTTACTTTGAAATGTGAGTGACTTAATTAAATTTAAATGTAAACCAAAAGAGAATTATTTAAGTCGAAACAATTTCTTTATGATACAAAAATAAATTCAATTTTTTTGAAAATCCAAAAACAAAAACAAAATTGTTTATCGGATCTGGCCCAATATGTAGTCCAAGTCCAATTAATTAGTTTCCCTCAGATTACCGTTGACTTCGTTATGCAAAACTTAATAACACGTTTATCAAATAAATAAAATATGAATCTAATTTTGAAAGCTTTTACTATTTTTTTCACTATTAATTACAAAACTATTTGATTTTAAATTTACAATTATTACAAAATCTAATAAATTTTCATTACATATACTAATGAAAACACATCAGGTATCGATATTTTTAACATATTAAAATAAAAATAAAAATAAAAATACAATATATATATATATAAATAATTTTTTATACATAATAGTGGTTTAAATTTATCATCTTCTATGAGAAATATAATAGAAAAAGGGATAAACATAATAACTAATAAATATGTGGAAAATTAAGAAAATGAAGTTAATTAAATACTTTTTATATATATATATATATATATATGCATAAATTATAGGATTTTCATGCCAAATAAACATATTTTAGTACTATTACTTTCGATCTTTGTCAATTTTCTTTCACAATTTTCATCTTTGTGAAAATTTTCTTTTACAACTTTTTTTTTAAGAAATCAACCCTATCTCGTGATTTGTTGTTTTTTTTCGGTTGGATTGAGGAATGTTGACACCAAACGAGGACGTGACTGAAACGGAACACCACTCATCAGAGATTCATGAAAATAAAAAATAGATAGATTCCATGCATTTTGTTTTTTTTTTATTATTAAAACTCCATGCATGAAATTCTATAATTATACTTAATAATGCATTCGAAATTTGAAGCTCTATGTTTCTTCAAATTTCTACTTTTTTTTTTCTGTGTCAAAAAAGTTGAATGCTTAATTAAAGTTATCTAAAGTTTATTTGACATTTAATATACTATCATTTTCACACGTAGCATCACTTAAATAAGAAATTCTGAATTCAAATTTGAAAGTTGATTATTAATTGCAAAAGTAGGTGACTGAATAAAATATTTAAAGTACTGCTCGTAGACCCACAGTTCCAAGAAATCCATTCATGTCTCATTAAAATATTGTATAATTGAAAATGTGAATAATGTTTTATTTTAAAAAGTTTTTTGGGTCCATACATTAAAAAGAATATATTACAAAATTTAATTATAATATATAAATAAAAAATAAATATTATTTTTGAATTAATTTTAAAAATAAATTAAATTTTATAATAAATTTAAACACTTAAAATTAATTTAAAAATTAAAATTTATATTTTATTTATATATTATAATTAATTTTTATTTTTAATTAATACGAGATTTAAAAAAAAGAAACATAACATTGTAACTTGTTTGTACGTTAACTTGAATAAAGAATAAAGTGTCGGCAGTAGTTAAAAATATCTTCATATTTTTTCATGAAATCCAAAACAATCGATTTCTGATTGAGATCAGAGAGTGTTGTCAATTTCTGAATGTGAAATGAAGAACACAATTAACATTCAACACTTTCTATTTCTTCCTCCAATAAAACTTTCACTCTGTTTCCTAATAAATGTTTTGGAAAAAAAAGTAAAAAAAAAAAAAGAAAATTTGTGAAATAAAAATGGTTAAAGTATATGGTAAATAAATACTATATTTTCCTACTTTTCATAATTTTTCTTATTTCATAATAAAAACAAATTTTTTTACTTAATATTATTTTCTATCATGAAATTAGTTTAATTAATTTAAAATTGAATTTTACTTTTTCTGTTGTTTAAACAAAAGTGATTAAAAAAATTGAAGAACTGTACTCAATTCATGTCAACTTGCCTCTGAATTGTGACCGATTAACGAACAAAACGACCTTTTCAATCAATGATAAATAATTGCATAAATTATAAATTATAAATTATAATTCATGTTTTTCTTTGACTTCAAATGTAGAACAATAAAAAAACTTTCAAAAGCCATTTCTCTTTACAAAACTTCACTTTTTCTAACTTAATAGCTTTTTCCAAAGGTTTCTACCAATAAAAATATTCTCATATTACATCTTAAATAAATTTTATTAATTGATAATTTAAAGTATTTACACTAAAACTTAAAGAAAAATATTTTTTTCAAAGAATGATCCATCAAGTTAACTGATATATTATTTGATATGTTCTTGATATTATTTTTATTACTAAATAAGATTCATTAAATGAAATTAGTCTTTTAAAGAATCCTCCAAATTATAAATTTGTTGAGAGAAAAAATTATGTATTTACTTATTTGATTACAATAATAAGAAAACTTTTAATAATTTTAAAACCTTAATTTAAAAATCGTAAGATTAACATATATTGTTTTATATAATCACATATTAATTAAGTACAATTAATTTTTTTTTTATAATTAGAGACCAATTTATTTTACTGTTACAATTTTAAGGGTCAATTTAATAAATAATTTAAAATTTTAAAGATTATTTTACCATTTTATTTATTTATGAAAAAAAGTTTGATTATCTATAACAATTTAAATGATTAAATTGATTAATAACATACACAATCTAAGAATCATTTTACTAGTTTAATAATTTCAATCCAGAAAGTTTTATAATTTCAACCACTAAATTGGTGGTTTACTCATCACTAATTTCTAATTTATGTAATAATTAATTTTGAAATTATCTCTAAAATAAATTTTAAGAAATTAATAATATAAAATTAATGAAAATCAAACTTTTTAAAGAATACTACCTTAGCCATAAACATGTTTTTAGTGTAAGTTTTATTATTAAGTAAAATTCGTTAATGAAATTAATAACTTTAAAGAATCGTCCAAAACGTTTCACTGATAAATAGTTTTCTATACAAAATTTATTATTATTAACAAAAACGTTTAATAAAAAGCTATGTTGTTATTCTGTTATATATTAGGAAAAGTATAGTCCAATTTTATTAAAAAAAAATTGATTTTCATGTTTAAAAAAAAAAAAAGTAAATTTCTTCAACTAATGTCTTTAGAAGTCAAGAACTAAAACATATCTTTAAAGAAGTCAATAACCAAATTCATTGACATGATTATAAAAAATAAAAACATAGTTTTTTTTGGAAGATTAAGAAAATCGAATTCATTGACATGATGTAAGTTTTCCTAAATTAAATCTTCTAAATGATTGAAGAACTATGATAAAACTAGTGAATGTAAAAGTGGTGTTATAATCATTCTTAATTTGGTGTGTGAGTGGAACACCAAAATGACCAATAACCAGAAGTTACATTGATAATGGAGAAGTTGCACTTGTGAAGTTAAAGCAAAACTAAAGAAAGGTCCCCACCAAAATCATTCCTATGTAGGACCAACCCTCTATGCCCTATATTTGTAGGACTATAATAATAAAAACAATATTGTATTATAATAAAACAAAGGAGCATGAAGAAAGGGATATATGCATGTAGCCCACATGACATAACTGCCCTTAACCCATAGCTGGTCTTCTCCTTGTGCCACAATTTAATACTCCTAAGTCCTTTCCCATGAGATGAAGAGCGTTCCTTGAAAAATGAAATTATTAAATATCTCTCTCTTTCTCTCTCTTCTTATTTATTCAATTCCTTCTTCTTCCACCTTTGCTTACAATCAACATTACATAAACGTATAGTACATCGGAGATAGCTGAGATTGAGTGAATGAATGAACAACACATTCACACATACTTTTCTTTCAGTTTCTCTCTTTGAATCTTACATGCACACAAAGTTGTGACCCCCTAGAACTTGCTTGGATAGACTAGTCACTGATCAGACAAGTTTCTATTTTGTGTAACCATTTTTTTTTTCTTCTGGGTTTGCCAAAGTCAACATGCAAGAGCAAGATTTCTAGGCTGGTTGATGGTTTGAATTCCAAAAGTGTTGTCTTTTTGGTGAATTGGATTTTGGGTGTGGAGGTTGAATTGTGGGCTGAGAAGGAGTCTTATGAACAGATGAAGAACGAGGAGCAGGCTCGTAGTTTGTTTGGAATTTCACTCTCTGACAGACCCAGATGGCAGCAATTCCTTATTTGTTCATCAGGGTTCTTCTTTGGATATCTTGTTAACGGCATCTGTGAGGTAGATGTGACTGTGTATCATATGTGTTCTCTGTTCTCTCTTGCTTTTCTTGAATTCTTGAGTTTGATATTTTCGGTTCACAGTTTCTGCAACTGGGTTTGTTTGATTTCTGTAAATTTCTTCCTTCTTATTTTTCTTTTCTTTCATAATCAATAGCCTAAAGATTATTTTTCAAGGAAAATGTTTTCTCAAAACTGCCAAGATTTGTCTGCCTTTTGTCGTTCTTTCTGGATGTCTTGTAGGGACTTTTTGCTTCATTTTTGTTTCTTTTTTTTAGTTATTGTACTAAGAATAATTATGTTTTAATAATTTTTTTTCTCATTTACTTTATTCTGCAGGAATATGTCTATAACAGGCTCCATTTTAGGTGACTTTCATCCACCTTGGTACTATTTCATTTATTACTGTTTTGCAGCTTTGAATGGGGTCTGACAGTGAAGTTGGTGGTTTGTTTTTTCTTGTTTTAGCTATGGTTGGTACTTCACATTCGTTCAAGGGTTTGTGTACCTGTGTCTGATTTACCTCCAAGGCTTCACAAGCAAGCAAATGGTGAATCCATGGAAAACTTATGTGAAGCTCTCTGCTGTACTTATGGGTTCTCATGGCTTAACAAAGGGTTCTTTAGCTTTTCTTAACTACCCTGCACAAATCATGTTCAAATCCACAAAGGCAAGTGACAGAAGCACATGAAAAAAAATTCCATCATATCATTACTTTACCCATTTTTGAAGTAAAGATCTTTATATTAGCTACAGTTGAAACACCTTAAATGAGTTTTTAGCCTATTCCTAAGTTAGTTATAAAGGAAAAAAATCAGCTACAGTTCAATGCTTACGAATCCTGTCATTTTGCCCCTAAAACTATGTCACCATTTTGAAGATATCTGAATATTGAACATTCAAATGTAACTGAACCAGTTTTTGTGTAATAGGTTCTGCCAGTGATGATAATGGGTGCCTTCATTCCGGGTCTGAGAAGGAAGTATCCACCACATGAATATATATCTGCAATACTTCTTGTAGTTGGCTTGATCCTGTTCACACTAGCAGATGCACACACATCACCAAATTTCAGTGTCATTGGTGTAGTTATGATATCTGGAGCATTGGTGATGGACTCTTTCCTGGGAAATCTTCAAGAAGCAATATTCACTATGAACCCCGAGACCACACAGGTGATTTTCATCTCTTTCTACCTTCTCTTTGTGCCTTTTAAGGTGCATGACTTTTTATGTCAAATATGTGATTTAGGCTCTATTTAGATAAACTAGTGTTGAACAACATAAATAGATTTTAACTTGTCTTATTAGTACTTATTTGTGTAATAGTTTAAGCCATATAAATTTCTAATACATTTTTCATTGTTAACACAGATGGAGATGCTCTTTTGCTCAACTGTAGTGGGTTTGCCTTTCTTAATCCCACCCATGCTTTTCACAGGAGAATTATTCAAAGCATGGGCTTCTTGTTCACAGGTAATTTTGGAATAAACACTGCACCTTTTCCACTCTGGTAACATGTTATGCTTTTTTTCTAAACAGAATCCCTTTTTTCTTGTCTTTGCAGCATCCCTATGTGTATGGAGTGTTGGTCTTTGAAGCAATGGCCACATTTATAGGCCAAGTATCTGTCCTCTCCCTCATTGCCATTTTTGGTGCTGCCACCACAGCTATGGTAAATTGCTTTCACATGATTTTACTTCCTTTATTGTCACGTCAGTTTGGACCATTTTACAGCGTCTAACATTAATAGTCCCATGTGAAAAAACAAACACACCATGCGCCATGCCTTCTTACTCTTAAATGTTATTAAATAATCAAATATTTTAACCCTTTTACATCAAAAAACTGAATCTGAATTGAAAGTTGTTCAGGCATATTGATAGATATATCAGTATCACATTTCTTAGCACTCTATTTGATAGTATGAGGTGAAATTCATGTGAGTTTCACTAAATATGTGAGTTCCAATGCCAGATTAGTAGGACTTTCTTCATTAAACTAATAGGAAAAAGTGTGTTATAAATCAGTGTTATATAGTATGTTCTTGCATGAATTTCAACTAATATAGGAAATAGTGTTAGGAGATGAAATGAAAATCAAAACTAATAACAGTGTTTGTTTTCACTCACCCTTTGATTTGAGTAAATCATTCCTTGGTGTCACGAACATGTATTCAACTTTAATCACATTATGTGATCCTAACTTACCTCATTGAACACTGTCACAGATAACAACTGCAAGAAAGGCAGTGACATTGCTATTGTCATACTTGATATTCACAAAACCATTGACAGAACAACATGGAAGTGGACTTCTACTCATAGCTATGGGGATCACATTGAAGATGTTGCCTGATAACAAATTCAGCAGCAGCAAGAGGGTCTTAAATGCTTCTCCAAGGGACAACAGTGCAAAATCCACTGTTGATGAAGAGTTGGGGAATTTGCCAAATTCTGAAGGGGAAAATGATGAAAGGAAGCCCTTGGTCTAGCTTAATATGTTCTAAATGAATGCAATTTTTTTTTTGTTGAAGTCATATTATTTTTAAATTCTCAATTTCTTTGTCATTTTCATATAATGTGAAAGGAAAAAGAAAATAAATTGATGTCCAATTAGCATTTTATATTATTTTTTTTAATGAAAAGGTGTCAGATTTAATTTAATTACTGTCAAATTGCATTTATAGCACCTGTTTTTTCTCCACTTTGTTGACCTAAAATTTAATGATACAAGACTGTATTTTTCAACATACTGAAATTTGACATAATAAATTTTGCACCTGAAAGAACTGAATAACTAATCTTAAAAATAATATTTAAAAAAATATATTTTCTTCATCTATTTTTTTATTGAGTTTAATTTTCATGTTCTCTATTAGTTAGAAAGTTATTTTAAATATAATTTTAAAGTAGTTGTTATAAATTAATAAGTCTTTATATATTTATAATTAGATAATGGTATAAAAATACATTGATTTATTAAAATTAAATTCTTTTAATTTGTAATTGTGTGAATAACATATTTAAAATCAATAAAAATCATTTTACAGATAAAAAATGTTAACTGAAAAATAAAAATCAAACCAAAAATCACATTTTTATGGAGTTCTATTCGATTATTAATTACCACATTATAAAGGTTTAATGCACTTTCAAGTCTATGTATATATGACTTGTGAATTAGAAAGAATATAGTTAAACTTTTATAATTAAGAACAATTTAACTTATGATTATGAGGACTAGATTATTGAAAATTTATAATTTAAGGAATATTTTATTATTTTATTGATCAATTTGATGCAACTAGTGCAATTTAAGAACTACTTTATTATTTAATTAATTTTAAACTTATAATTTGAATAATTAAATTGGTAGTTTATGCTTGCTAAAGTAACGAATTCAGTCAAAATTAAAAAGAGAAACTATTATAACCAAATAAATGACATGTGTGTTTTGCTTTCATAGTTTGCAGAAGAAGAGAAGTGTTGTTGAAGGTGAGAGGGTGAGCATGTGGTGATGAATCATCATGGAAACGTGTCAATCAAACACTAAAAAACAACTCCACTCATTGCCAACGTGTTTGTGCAATCGCATGCATGGTGACACCAATTCAACATTTCTCACCTGAATCACTCACTGTCAACAATCCAAGGTGAAAAACACTCATTCAATTTTTACCACCATTGAATGCACCACAAAGTACCAAAAGTAGTAAAAAGAATAAAATAAGGCTCGAGTTTTAATGGGTGAGAGAGGTGGCAGCAGTGGTGGCACCACCACAAGGCTCCTCCAGACTTCCCCGGAGGACGGTGGTGACTCAGAAAGGAAGAGTAGTGAGAGACCAAGAGAGCCTTGGAAGGGAGACTATGTAAAGAGCATAGTTTTTGCAGGGCTTGATGCCATTATCACTTGCTTTTCTCTCATTTCTTCCATCAATGCTAGCACTAGATCCTCTGGTATGTCTATATGTCATTTTTTTCTTTGAACTTCAATTGGGGTCTTTGATTTTTTTATGAAATTTTGAGATATTTTTACAAATTTTGATCCTTTAAGTTGGTTACCTCTCAAAGGATCTGGAGATGGAACCTAGATCATCCCCAGAGGTTACAAGCTCAACATGTGTAGTTAATTGAGCTTCTGCATCTTCTATTAAATGTTATAAATATTCAATGTAATTAGTACACCAAACAGTCATAACATAAAGCTATAAATTCTACTTATGTTTATATTCAAATCTACTCCTACATCTATCTTATCTTCTACCAATGCTAAATGCCTCTTACATCTTTATTACCCTTCTTTAATTCATATTCTTTAAGTTTTTTTTTTTATTATTATTTTCTTTTATACAAATGTCACCTGTGTTCCTCTGTTAAATAGTTGAGCAGAAAACACCTCTTGATTATGTTCTGGAGGTAAAAGGGATTTACAGTGCTATGATTGCATGTACTTGCAGATATTGTCCTTTTCACACTAATTTGTAGTGCTAAGATTGTATGAGGGGTACTTGCAGCTTGTCATTTTCCAACAAATTACATTGATTTTTACAATGGCATTATGGGATTTCAATTTAAGACTTTAGGCTTTCCAGTCACAGGTAAATTATGTTGTGTGGCTAAGGTTCTTGTCATTGGTATGCATTTGTCAATTCATGTTGCTCGGAAACACCTATATTTATTAGAGCTGGTTCTGCAGGAAAAAAAAACCCTGAAAACCAATTAATAGGGAGTTTTTTTAAGACTTTTTATATCAATTTTTTCTTAAGCATATAAACATATGATTTTTCTCATACTTTGCATTGAATTTTGGATTACAAATAAAAACTAATATTATATTTTTAAGAGTTAACAAACAACTAAACAACTAATAGAAATTAAAATTATAAATATAGCAATAATCATATAAAAAATAATTATAGTATATTTCTCTCTTTTACATTCTCTCTATTACAAAATATTTAATAATTTTTTAAAATATTATTTTATATTAAATTACATTTTGGTTTGATTTTGATTTGATTACTTTGATTTTTATGTTTTTTCACTTTTATTTTTGGTTCGATGGGAAAAAGTGGAACCAAACCGTAAATATATAGTATAAATGCTATTTTAACTTATCTGTTATTGAATGGAGGGCATGTGCTGGTTCTGGGGTTCTCAAACCTGGTGGCAGATGCAATATCAATGGGGTTTGGGGACTCTCTGTCTGCTAGGTCTGAGCAGGAAGTGATCAATGAGGAAAGGAGAGTGACACAATGGGATGTCATTAACCAAAGAAGCAAAGAACAATCAGAGTTAATCAATCACTATCAAGCTCTTGGGATGGACTGCAATGATGCAACCATGGTATGCATGACAAAAACCTACCATTATTTGAGATGAAATTAGAGTTTCTACATACATTTATTATGAAAAATGCTAGCAACACTCTTTTGAAGACACTATTGTTGGTTAAATTGATTGAAAATAATTTCTTTTTGATAGGTCTAGCATCTTATTTAATGACTTTATCTTAGTTTTGTGATCTTCAAGAAATTTAACCAATGATAAAATGTGTGTTAGAAAAAGGTGTTTTAGAGGGGAGAAATCTGTCTCAAAACTTAACTAGAGTCAAAAGTTTACTATTTACATGTTAATTTATTTGTATAGCTAAATTGCTTCTAGGTTCTGAACTTGGCTGAATTTTGTTACTTGGTGCAAGGTTGTGAACATCTTCACAAAGTACAATGACATTCTGGTGGACCAGAGAATGGTGGCAGAGAAGGGGTTGCTGCCAGCAGACCAAGAAGTGAAGCCCTGGAAGAATGGCCTTGTGACCTTTGCATCCTTTATGCTCTTTGGCTCAGCTCCTTTGCTCTCTTTCATCGTCCTCATACCATTCACTGACAGTGACTCTATCAAGTTCATTGGTGCTTGCCTTGTTTCTGCACTTGCTCTTGCTCTTCTTGGGGTGGCCAAGGCAAGGATTGCTGGCCAAAACATCATGTTCTCTGTGGCTGTCACACTATTCAGTGGTGCCATAGCTGCAGCTTCTGCTTATTTAGTTGGATGGTTGCTTAAGCATATGGCAGGATTAGAGAGTTGATAAATAAATATAGTTGAATTTAATGGATCTGAAAACACTTTTTTGTTGGATAAATGAAGTTTTTATACCATGGCTAGCACAAAGTCCAAGTTCTTGTACATATGTTTTAATGTTTATATTTTGGATAGTTTATGAACTTGCTATTGGTTCATAGCTGTTGCTAATTTTTCTCAAAATGCTACTTATAAGGCAATTCTTTAGTTGAATTTCTGCATGTGTCCATGTGATTCTTTTTCTACCCAGTATTAATCTTTACCAAATTGTATACAATAAGAAAAAATCTTCGTTCATTCTTGAGAATGGAGAAGTGCTTTTTTATTATCACTATATATTTTTTACCTGTTAATTATGTTAAAAATTGTGTATGATGATAATTTTTCTTAATTTTCAACTCCTAATATTTCCAAACAGGTTTATTTATTTTTGAATAGTTTTAAAAAGTTACACTCTTGGATTAATTATTTTAAATGAAGTTATATCCTTAAAATCAACTTAATCTTAAATTGTATTTTCGCCGTTTAAATTTTATTTTTTAATTAATTATAAATATTACCATAGTTTAAAATGTTTAAAAAAATTTACAAGACTTATTATAAATAGTTTTCTCAACTATATCTTTTTATTAACTTGTAAAAACTAAACCCTAATTTAAAAATATGCATGATTGTAAGGCACAATGGTTATTTAATTATTTTCTATCATCAGGTTAAGTAGATAAGTTCGTAATTTATTTTAACTAATATTTTTTTAAGGGTCTAAATTTATTACTTTTTAATTGAGTTAAAAAGGTAAAGAAAGATTTAGCAAAATTCAAACTCATTAGGTATAACAAAATGGAGCTAAACAACACATCCAATAATTATGTCAACTGATAAAAATGATTAAAGTGTAGAACATAAATGAAGAACAATTCTTGAATGAATACAGTGTTTACAGTTATTTTAATTTATCTTAGCTTTTAATTAGTTGTGCCTATAGGCACTTGGCCTATTTAAAAATGACTTAAAAAGAAAAAGAGTGAACTATATAAAATGAGATTTTAAGTACAAAAAAGAGAGATTTGACAAAATATTTCTAGTAAGTAACTATGATTCAATCATGTTTCAAAATACCATTGGCTAAGATGAGGGTCCAAGAAGAATAGGACTAAACAATGTGACATGTTTAACAAGGAGAAGTCACCTCTTCTTCATTCAGTGATAACTGCAGAGCATGTTCTGCTTCTTTCAAGAATAACCTTGTTAGCTGCTTCTGTCCACGCCGATATACTATAGCAGACCACTTGTTTTTAGTCATCAACTTTGGTTCCTCTGAGTCATTTGTCTTTGTGCTGAAAGTTTGGGGAAAATAATTTTTTTTTTATCAGAAAGACAATATTCAGAGAAGAAAATTACAGATTGAAATGGTGTATAGATAAACCACTTAATTAAGCGTTTATTAAAATATTTATAAGTTGTTTCTATAATAAAAAAGGAAATAGAGTTAAACTATTTTCATGTAAGTTGTTTTCATAAGATATCAATAACTTGTTGAAATAAGTTGTAAACAAAAATAGTATAAATTAAGTTTAGATATGTTTTGAATACTGATGAATTTTTAGTTCCTAATATTTTTTTCTTAACTTTTTTGTCATTAATAAAAAAAAATTATTTTGGTTTTGTCTCTAAATTTGTATAGATAGCGTTTTAAATGGTGAAATAAGAATATTAGATGATAAGAAATTATTAGAGACAAAAAAACTGAACAAAAATTAGAAAAACCAAAAACAAAAATTTAGTAATTTATCAAGAATAAAAACATATTTAAGTCTATAAATTATTCTTGTAAGTTCTCTTTACTCCTAAAGCTTAATGTCATTAAGCTCCATTAACCAATGTGAGTTGTCAAATATTTGTTGGTTGGTAGATTAAGATTTTAGTATGGTCTTTGAAAAACCGTTGAATATAATTAACAAGAAAGAAATGATGAAAGATAGGTATCATAGTCATCCCTAATAATATATATGAATACTATAATCAAGTGCACTAGTTTCTACCTTAAATTGCTCATGCATTGTTTGCTATCTTCCTGGCTATCAATAATAAGGGCTTTCTTGAGCAAATCAAGGTCATTTTCATCTGTTCCAGAATTCTCTTCAAGATCCATCATCCTTGAATGCAGTGAAATCAGTTAGGCATTGCATATAAGATCATCAATGTTGACGTTCTAGTGTGTCCTTATTCACTCAAAATGAAATTATGCTTCAAAAGAGATTCAAGCATCATTTGCAGAAATCAAGTGGCAATCACAAGCATGTAGATTGGAGTAGGGAAAAAAATATTTCAGTTTATAAGTAACATAATCCAATCAGCAGCTATGGCTATGTAATTTCTGGAACTTACTTCACACGAAGAAGATCAACAAGCAATTGGAGAGCTCCAGAATCACCACAGACCTCCCATACTGCTGATTGGACATCTGTATCTGACAGTTCTCTCCCCCTTTCAGGTCCAGCAAGCTTCATAGAAAGCATGACCATAAACAATTCAAATTGATATAATGCTTATCACTTGCCTTCGGGTTCTAGGCTTCTATCTAAATGTAATAATAAATTGATCACATTTTATCTCAAGCTTAAAAACAGCCAATAATAAAAGGAAAAGGTAGGAAGGACTTGTCATTGACCTTTAATTCACCAGTGCTAAACATGATTATACAATTGAGTAAATGGATTCCAAAATAATCTAAAGCAAAAACTGAAAGTTATTAATGCATTGATGACGTTTTTTTTGAAAATTATAAAATAATTAATGAAATATGTAAATTGTATTTGATCTAGAAAATGAATTGTATTACAATGGTTTGCTTCAGTATTTCAATAGTCATCAGTATCACTGTTATATTGCCACATGCTCAGCAATGACTACACAATCAATTGTTTTCATTTAGTATTTTCTGTCTGAATATTACCAAGTTGTAAGCAATTTAACTTTAGGTAAGGCAAGGTTTATTTTCTCTTTCAAAGACAAGAGGTTGTCATTGTCTCCATGATGGAAAACATGGAATCAAACGTCAAGTAGCCAGGTCACTTAATCTGTAGTTAACATGGAAGGGGTAGGAAATGTGGAAACACTAGATAGAAAACTAACAAAAGAAAGAGAAAATACAGTTTCAGTGAGAAAGGAAGCAGCCAATAGTCTAACATTTCAAAGGAAATATGAAAAGTAAAATGTTGTATAGAAACTGAACCTCTTCCAGCATTGATGAAACCTTGTAAAGCTCATCTTCTTGCATGGCTATGGTCCTCAAAGTAGTCATAAATTTCTCAGGAAACACCAGCTTGTTTACATAAGATGGAATCTTGCGCTGACCACTCCAACTATAGTTGCAAACTTGGTCAGCTTTTCCCTTGTTATCTTCTCCGCTGTTTTGGGTCCCAAGGGGAAAAAATCCATTATCCAGTAACGTTTTGGGTAAAAGACATCTCATTTCAGCATTCTGTAAACATATATAAAGAAACAAAGTGTGATTACAGAAGGGGGAAATTTTAGAACAGAAAGATGAAGATAAATTATTAGCATACCTGCACTTCAAGAAGCTGGCCTTTGGACTCTGAAAAGGAAATAGTATTCATCGCTTCTGCTGGATAGTGGATCTGGAGGACCAGACAATACGGTCAAAGTATGAAATGCTATTATAGTTGCAACACTAATTGAGTAACTATTGCAAGGAATTGATTAAAAAGCAGGTAGCTATTACTATTTTTTACTAAACCTTGCCACAAATTCAAGGTGCAATTAAGCAACAAATAAAGAGAGTGGTAGCCATAATTAAAAAGATGAACACAACAAAGCTTCTTGAAAGTAGAAACTGAATTATGCTAACAAGAACAATAAACAGAGGGGGAGTAACATGTTAAAGAATAGAAAGATTTTTTATTCTGGGTGCAAAAGGTCCAAGTATAAGTCATTACCATTACATAGTCATCTGTGTTCTCTTCAATGACAAAACCATACAGATACAGAAGTTCCTGTGTCAAGTTGAAAAATATGGAAACCATTAGTACTTGAAATAAGCTTCACAGTAACTTATACTTCAACCTTTTATATATTATTAGAAAGTAGGTTTAGAACTAACTTAACCCTATAAAATTGGTTTGTAAGATGAAGTTTGAACCTACTTATATACTTTAATATGATTATATCTATAGTTGATATAGGATCTCCAACATGTTTCCTCACGTCAAGGACTGGAAATTCGAGCGTGGAATTAACCCTTTACTCAACTCCTCATTGGTCAAAACCCTTCATAGGTATCGCCCTTTCTGAGACATTGACAACCAACTCTAATACCATTTTAGAAAGTGGGTTTAGGCTTCACTTAACTCTACAAAACTAACGTGTAAGATGAGGTTTGTAACTATAAACTATAATTTGGTCATATTTCTAGTCAATATGAAATTTTCAATATATATATATATATATATATATATATGAGAAAATGTTTTATTATGAGAGATGAGAGGGATTAATAACTATTGTCAGATCAAAATACACGATTTAGATTAAAATACTAATTTAAAGATTTACTAAAATCTTTTGTACACTATCAAATCTCTAAATATTTTTAAATGAAATAATTGAAATCTTTTAAAGATTTTATTTTTGTTTTATGAATATTTAAAGAATTGATAGTGTACAAACAATGTTAATAAATCTTTAAATAAGTATTTTAATATAAACTGTCTACTTTGATCTAACAGTAGTTATTAATCCCTCCCATATCTCGTAATACAAAAAATAATATAGGAAAATCGTTTAATATTTTTAAAACCACGGAACAATATAAAGTACCTCATTTCCCTTGTTTCCATAACTAATGGAAATTTCTTGGCCATTCTGCAAGGGACTTTGAGCAGCTTTGCAATCAGTAAAAAAATAGAAGTAAGGGGACTAGTTTCATGACATATCACATTATGAAACTACTAAAATGGAGAGGGAAAGAAAAATATAAACTAAATAGAAATTTGAAAGAAACTACAACTGCAGAGGCACAACAGGTGGAAATCACTTATTTGGATGTTATCAAGGACAATGAATAGTAAAAATGAAAATTGTTACCCAAAATAAGATACATGGAGAAAGGAACTCCTGTCGCCAAACCAGTTCCATCAACTTCCCATGTTGCTATCGGCTTCAGATCTGTTTGGCCATATGATCAAAGTAAATAAGGCATTTGATATATCTAGCATATATTACATGAAGATAACACACCCTGGAACAAAACCAGGAATACATGTTTATGGATAAAAATAGTTCATTATTTTTCCCAGTTATCAATGTACTATGCCATCCCGAACATATGGCCATTCTCACTTCATAATTGCACCACAAATTATCAGAATTGGGGTAACAAGGATTGATATCTAAGCTGTTTGTTCATAGAGGCTTTGATATGATGTCAAGAAATTAATTGACCAAAATCTATAAGCTGTTAGGCGAAGGTCTAAGAATGGGTTTTGTATCAAACTATCTTTAAAGGGGAACAATAAAAATATCATTGAAGAAATGGACAGGAAAGTACAGGGGAAGTGAAATAAATATCAGGGGTTCAAGCAAAACAATTACCATGGTTACAAAAGTCAATGCCAGGGACAAGACCCTCCACCCAAACAGTTTCTTCTGTCATTGTGTTACTGTTACATGTCATTTCCTTGGGCAGATTGTTAGATTTTTTAACCTGGCTTCCTGCAATAAATTTCCCTATTTTAATAGAATTTTTGAACTCTCAAATAGAAACACTAAATGCTGACCTCTTGATTGGAAACACAATAGAAGAGAAAATTATTATAGGAAATTAGAGAAGAAAAAAAGACAGACTCACTTTTTTCATCAGTTTCTGGAATGCAACTGTCATGATCATCTTGCATTTCTGGAAATACATAAGATCGAGGCATTGGAATGTTCAAAGCACGGGTCCAAAATACTGAATTCGCCCTAGCAAAAAGGCAATACTATCAACCTCCAAGGATTTAGTTGAAGCCATAAAAATTCACTAAAGTACACCACATACCAAAGGAAATCTTCAAAGCACACCTCACTGCAAAAGGTCAGGCAGAAGAGAAGCAATGTAAATGTAGCTAACAAGTAACAGATGGCTGTTTGAAAATAAATCTAAAACATTTAAATGCATCATTCTGAAGATAGTTGAAAGTTATATAGTGATAGCATTTTTTTAATGTAGAATAAAGAAATATTTACTGCGGGCAGATATGGAGTATACTGAAAAGACAATGTAAATAACATTTTATACAGATCGATCAAATTCTATATTCTTGTACTTCAGTGGCAGACTATGACCAAAAGAGATTACTTATTATCTGAATGAAAATGTTGATTAGAACTTAATAGGAAAAGCAGATGCATATTTAACATAGCATAGAACATCCACATTTAATACTTAATGCCGTAATAGCTTTCATATAAGGTGAAGTAGTGAACTAGTAACTAGTAAATTATGCATTCACAAGTGTAGGACTCAATCCCAAAACCAAAATAAAATCATCAACGTATATCCCACATTAATTAACTCTAATATAAGTCATCCAAATTTCAAGAGTAGTAAACTATGTCAATTATGAATTAACCACTTCAAAACATAAATTAATCAATAAAAATACAATTTTACCCAGCACCTACATCTCTGAATTTCCATCAAGAGTCAAAAGTTTCCTCACTATATCCTTCACTTTAGTTTCATACAAAGAAAGCAGGCTTTTCTTCTGCAAGACAAGACATTTATCAAATATACTGTTGAGTAGGAGACCAGAAGTTAATACCAGAGTTGAAATTTGGCATCTAGTTCAATCTCTAACAGACAAACACAATGAAACAAACTAAACATGTGCACTTGGAAGGTCAAATCAGACAAAAATAAAATAGTTATCCATTATATAATGGAGATCACGTTAGAAAACTATGCTTTAGTTTTTTAAGTGATTTTTATAGAGTATCTACTGCATGCTCTTCCAATGCCATGATATCACATTGATCATTACTCCTCGAAGAACATAGATAAAAGCTTCAGAACATAGCGGTCACACAAACAACTTGCCAAAATTATGGGAAACAAATACATACAAGGTCACACAAACTACTTTTTGAAATTTGGGAAACAAACACAAGCCAACACAGGGATAACCAGTCTTGTTTTCTCATCATGATGTCTTCAAATTGGGAAGAGAAACACAACTGTAATTAAACTGGTGAAGGTATAAAAAGAATGAGTCACATGATAAATTACCTGCAATTCAGTCGCACGATATAAAGTTGTTCCTCTTAGCTCTTGAAGTTCATCATCACTAAACCAAAGTGGATTTCCAAAAGTTGTTGGAAGCATATCAAGGTACCTGATTTAGTTTCAACCACCCCACAAGTGAAACTTACAACAAAATCTGATTTCCAAAGTAAAACACAATCAACCATACATACGGCTTCCACAGAGAATTCTTACGCAAACGCTCCACAGTCAATAACAGCATTATAAGTAACCTGTCATCTACATCTCCTTCTTCAAACATTGATCTACATGCTGGTCCTAGAAGAGGATCTTGCAACACCCTCATTGGAGTAATGGCTAAATCTAGTGGAACAACCAACATAACTCCTGATTTTCACAGAAAACAAGATTACATTCCCTCTTTTCAGTGGTCAAGGCACGGAACTATAAACATTCAGATGACAACACTTAGCACCTAGAAAATTTTCCTCTTATGAAGATGCCCACTTTTTTATTTTAGCTTCAAAGGCAAGACCAGTATTTTCAAATTTCAATATTCTAAGATTATAACAAAAAGGGAATTAACAAAATTTCACACACAGTTTCACATCCCAAACAAAAATAACACCAACTTCTTCTCTCTACTCAATCCATATCGATATTACCATCAGAAGCATCTTTTTCATAAAAGATGCCAAACCCTCGTTTGGAATTACACCACTTGATCTTGCAACCTCGTAGCTCCACCCCATTTGCCTGAATTCAAGACCAAATCAAAATTCAAAACTTATCAAAAGACACCATTGAGTATTCACCATAAAATCTTAATCTACGTTGCCCTTCGGCCACAAATTATAAGCATGTTAACGAACCTGTAGCCACTGCATGAAAGTTTCGAGCTTTGCTTCTTCCGGGCTTGCCATGGCTACTAGTACAAAAAACTGTAGCCACTCAGTTTTTGGTTTTCGCCTACTTTGATAAAAAAGGGGCGAAGGTTTAAAGGGTTTAATTAATTGAGTACATGCTTTCAAAATATAATAAAAATTAAGTATAAATTCTAATAATATTAAATACTGAAAATTCTTTTTTTTTTAGAGAAAAAATACTCAATATTCATTTTACTTAAGTGCTGAGATTAAACATTAAAATTTAGAGAAAAGATTCAATCAATTTCTTCCATTACCCACTTTTAAGACTATGGATGTTCAACTATGATCCCAATCTGCACTGCCACTATCTCCAAAAATTTCTGTATTATTTATATTTTCTTTATTTTTCTCCTTTTTTTTTTACACATTTTCTTTGTAGTTTTTTTTTACACACATATATAAACCCATGAATATAACTTTATCAGTATAATTAATCCATGTATTTATTATGAAAAAAAAAAAGAATATAGGTAGTTTTGAAAGTTTGAATTTCAAGTTGAGAGTTTCAATGATTCATGTTATTTCAAGATATACATCATCATGAACATCCAGAAAAGAGGAGAAACAATCCAAAACAATGGATTTATTGTCCTACGTAGAATCAAATTCAGTTTTATACATATAACTGCTTCAAAACAACCTTAACTTGCACACTCCAACACTCCAAACTCTAACTAGGATTACCAACATAAATTCAGTTTGATCATACGTTAATATGTTCCTCAATAACATTCATTAAATCAAAAGTTCCCTGCAAAAGGATAACTCAAAAATAAATGATGAACAGTTTCAATAAAATATATGTAAATCGTTTTAAAATATTATTAATGTTTTTTTTATCACTTTTTTATTTTTATTAATATATTCTTCTATTGAGCGAGTCTTTTACTTAAACAACTTTAAATTAAAAAGAAATTCAAAACTAAATCAAATAAAAAACTACAAACAATTAACTATGTTCTATAGATAACTTTTATCTTCCGTTTTCTTAAGTAATCTTTTTACTTTTTACTCAAATTTAAAATACTTAAATCATAAATTCTTTATTTATAATTACTAGTTGATTTAGATTATAAAATTAAGACTAATCTTATTTTTGTTATTTAAATTTTTGTTCTTTTATATTCCGTGATTTCTTTCACAAGATACTATTTTACATTCTGTGTTTTTTCCTATTGGTGCTTTGATACAATTTCGAAATTTTAAGGCTAATTTTTCTCTCATGATCTTATTTAATGTTATCGAATGACTTGATGCTTAATTATATCATCTATTTTTTTTAATCATGTCTTATGTAAACAAATTAATGTTATATATAAAGCGGTAATTATATACAAATTAAATATTTTTAAATAAAAATTAATTAGTTGTTAAAAAACACTTTTTCTTTTACCTTGAATTAATATAAAATATAATATTCATATAAATTAAATAATAAATAGGAATGAAAACTTTAAAAACAATTCATTTGTTTTTTTATAGTTGATGAGTTTATCTAAACTAATCCAATTTGAATCAGTTTGACTCTATTTGAATTTATTAATTTTAATAAACCCAAACAAAAACAAATTTAATTAAATATAATAGGTTTGAATTCAATTTGTTTAGTATAAAACTAATGCAATAGAATATGTGAATATATTAGAACTAAATTAGAAATGGGAAAAGAAACATAAGCCGAAAATTAGAACTAAATTAAATATATTAAAATAACAAATAAAAACTCATTCTAATATTAAAAAAGAATAATTTGGGATTGTGGATATTTTTGTCTGAATAGAGAAGATAGTTTGAAAAATAAAGACAATTAATAGGCATTAAGGGTTTTTCCTCTAAATTTCCAATGTCATAAAAAACCATAAAAGTGTTGAATTTAATTTTCAAAGAAAATTTCAAAGTAATAAGGTAATTTGTCCAAATCCATTCTTCCGGTTTTCCATTTTCACCGAACAACAAAGAAAAGAAAAGAAAGAAAAGAAAAAAGTGTGAATTGAAAATGATCACATTCGCATCAAAGTAACCATTCTTCTTATTCTCCCAAGTGAATCCAGCGTGCACCCCTTTCTCTCTTTTCTGCTATGGAAACCGTAATTCAGAGTGGCGGGTAAAATAACAACACTGCCACTGCCACGGTTTTTGATTTCACCAAATCTTGTTGCCAGCAATGCAAGCAAGCAACGTGCTTTGAGATTGACGCAACACCTTCGCCATTATAGTCATCATTCTCCTCTGTTATGGAGCGTCCTTCGCGCGCAAAAGTTTTCTGCTATCAGATCTGACTCACTTTCTGACCGCAACGACAGGTGATTAATTGATCTGATTCAATTCCGTGTGTTTGCTTAGCCCCGGAAGCTGATTGTTGGAATTTCCCAGGATGTAGGGATCTTTGAATGATGGGAGATTCTCAAGTTTTGTTTTTGATGGCTTTTGTTACGTTGGGTTTTTGGTTTGACTCTGTTGTTGTAGTTTGTGATGTCATGTGGTTTGTTAAAGCTGTGGTTATTTGGGTTTGCATTTTTAGTTATTGGATTTGAAATCTGTGGCGGAATTGGAAATGGAAATGAATTTGCTTCTGTTGCCGTGCATGTCAATTGTGTGAGCTTTTATTGTTTAATTTTGATTTTTCTTGATTTTGATGAGAGGAAGGTTAAGATTTATTGAAGGATTGGATATGCTTGTCCTGTAGTACACGCCAAATTTATGAGCTTTTTATGTGGGGTTGGATTTAGCATTTATAAGCCTTATTTTTGGCAGTTGACTATCCTCATTTCTGTGTGTTTCAGTATATGAAAACCCCAGTTTAGCTGTCCAAAATTGATAACAATTAAGACCTTCTGGTTGGGTAATAGTAGTACTTGTACAATTTTTATGACTGAAGTTAATCATAGAATTTTGGAGATGTGACCCTAGAGCCCATGCTGTGTACACTGAAGTTAAGAACACCTCCCTAGCAAGTTGCAACAGACAAAGGCCATTGCTATGTTTCTGGACGTAATTCAGAAGTAGAAGCTCAAACACAGTGAATTGTGTATGATATAAATGGAGATTTGATGCCTGCCTTGTGTTAATGTGTGCCAGGAGTGGAGCGGGTTAAATTACGATAATGACATGCATACGTGCTAATGATCAATAAGGATGAAGTTGTTTAACTTTTGAAGAAAATATAAAGTAATTTAGACTGCACATACTGAAAACCATATAGATGAAGTACTTTAGCAGTGATTATTCATCATCAACTTCAATTGAGCTTTGAGTACTAAATGAATCTCGTGGACTATGGTGTGAAATCCGCTAGTATTGTGGAAGATGATAAGTTCTAGCTCATGTTTTTCCTTTTTTATTTACTTAGTAATGTCCTCTGTGGGAGCCTTGGTGCTATGGTTGGAGTTGGCATCATGTGACGTGAAGGTCACAAGTTTGACTTGTGGTAAGACCTTCATTCCTGATGAAGACAAGGGCCCATTTAGAGGGTCTGACCCTTCCTTAGAACACAGTAATAGTGAGAGCTTTATAGCAGTAAGCTGTGCCCTAATAATGTCCTTTACAATTTAATAAAGAAAAGGAAAGATTATTTCCGTTTAGCTACCCGTTCCATTGTCCCCCAAGACACTGTTTTGCTTTTCTTTTATTCTCACATTCATTTTTTTCTAATTATTTTCAGTTTGCTCTGCAGAATCACACCTGATAGGTCCTATAATACAATAACACTACGATGAAGAATATAATTTCACCTGTGCAAAGTGCTATGCCATCTCCAACTTTCCTGTGGAGGTTCAAGGTCTGTATATCTTACACAATTTGCATAAGTTCGGTGCTTGAGACCACTCTGTTCAGGAGGTTTTGTTTTTTTATTATTTTTTTTATAGGGACTGGAAGGTCCTTTAAGCTGGAGTATTATTTTTTAATGTTTCTTAGGTTTGAAAGAAAGCTGACAAAATGTTATACTGATACCCTTCACAGAAATACACAAAAAATAAAATAAGAACAATGTGGAAAAAAGAAACAAGCATCCCTTTTATGATAACTGTAGTTATAATGGCATTGCTAGCAAGTTTCTTTATATTTATCTGGTCTTTGTTCATATTACACTTTCTTGGATCTCTCCAAGTTCTGCAGCCATGTATATAAATGCTTTCTTCTCCTCACTCCTCTCTTTGCAATTTATTTATTATATTGGTGCTCATAGATATGAGCACAGCTATCATTATAATTTCTGATTGAGGAAAATTTGCTGCTGTATGCTTTTGTCTGTAAATTGTATCTTATTGTAATTTTTGTGTTATTCTAATGTTCCTCGGTAATTTTATAAGAATCCAATTCGGAAAATATATGAAGAAATTCTTTTGTGTAGATTGTAATTTTATGTTTGTGGAAGTCTCTGTCAGTTTAACTGTATTCCTATCATATTTGGATATCTTTCTTTAATTTCTCTGTTTTTTTTACTTTTACTGTATATGAACTTCTGTCTATTTATTTATATATTTTTTCAGGTGACACTCTTTTTTATATGGGTTATTACTTGCTGCAAGGTCAGAACCTGTCTTTTCACTTTTATAATATATATAATTTGTCCATGGATGCCAATGAGCATCTCTTGAGATGACGTCTTATAAATTTCCTTACCTCCACACCTAATATTTGCCTTTTCCTGGTCTTACATCAGATTAGTTGGGATTCTGTCATGAGAATGGATGCAAATTTGCGAGACCTGTTTTTATATGAGGCATTTTTGTATTATAATCCTCTCCTTCTTGTGGTGAGTTGGGGGTTTAATTCTCCTGTATATGTTGTATATTGTTCACAATTTTTATGGAACTTTACTTGATGGTTTTTCTTGTTACTTTACAGACTATGATGGTTTGGCTTTGGGGAGTGAATCTTTGGGTATTTCTACAATCCACTGTAAGCTATGCTAAGGTCTTTGATCTTGATCAAAACCACCTTACTCACAAAGAGATGTGGAAGGTAGTCAGGTTCTTTGCTCAGCCTTCTTTTTAGAGAAGACATTATTCAATGCAAAGTGGAAAGTTGTTTGATGTTTTCTTCATTAATGATTTTGAAAATCAGTATTTCAACCATAGGTTTGTCTTTATCTGATTCTTTGAAACATATTGGTAATCAAAGTAATAAATGCTTAGACACTTGGAAACCAAATTAGCCTTTGTATGGGTTGTCAACAGTAAATATAAAACAGAGAATTTTTAGAGGGACGGTAGAAGGAGTCAAAGATAGAGAGGGGAGAGAGAAAGAGACTGTTGGTAGAAACAGACTTTTGCTCTAGGCATACAATTGAATTCATAATAAATGACAATGGAATTCATACTAAATGGCAAGTGAATGTCTCCATTCCAAATCAATAATATTCCTCCAGCAATCTGGCACTGTAAGCACGTCAGATAGAATAAGCTGTAAACTATGCCTAACACGTCAGCAATCAGAAACCCCCCACAAGATGGTGGATTGGCATTTATCGTGCCCATCATTTGAATGAAAAAACCTGCTGCCAAGACCTTTAAGTAAAGAACTCTGCATTCCGCAAGTTAATCTTCAGGTTTTATAAAGGGTTTGCAAAGTATATTCAGTTTCTCATATAAGTGCATCTTATTGTCTATCTGCTTTATTATATTTTATTGTGCTTACTGATTATAGCATCCTAGTCAAAATAAAGAGAGATATGGAGCCTTTTTGGAGAAACAGTATAAGACATGAATTTACCATTTAATTCAGATGAATTAAATATGAACTTTATTAACGTGAATATAAATTCACGTTGAATGAATGAATTTATTCCAGTGATAAATTCAATGTGAAGATGAGTTATTCTACAAATTAGCTTATGCATAAACTACTTTTAGCTTTTGAAGAAGCGTATTTAATTTTTCATATTTTCTTCTCCGTAAGTACTTATAGAGAAATTTATCCGAACAAACTGTTTCCTAGCCTAACCTTGAACCCATGTTTCTGCTTCAACTTTAATTTTTGTTAGAGTATAGCATTTGGAAGTTGTGTCAATAACATGGATTGATGCTGCTACTATATAGATCCATTATCCATGTTTCATGTATTAACTTCAACTGTTATGTTATTTTCAGTGTAGCACTTGGATGACAATCATTGTCCCTACTAGCATGACTGCTTACCTCTATCTCTATTCTCATGGGGAAGTATCGTTGGCTGCATCTCAACCAGTTTAGTATCTGTTTCTCTCTCCTCTCTCTCCATCAGTTGAATGTGACTGCTTTCAATATGATATTTATTTGATTGTTTTGATATATTTTTTTATTACATTAAACATGTATGTAATTGTCATTTTTTGTGTTAGTGTCGAAGTGGAAGCTGATGTCTTAATTTTTTTTTCTAAGGCCTGAAGTAACTCTTTCTATATGCCAGGAAATGGATTGCTTCCTGTGATCCTTTCTATGAGAAGCATTTTGTCTAACATTTATTCTGATCATATGACATATGTATGATATTGCAGGTGCTTCTCTACATTCTTGTTGCAGTAATCTTGATCTTTCCCTTTGATATTTTCTATTTGTCCTCTCGATACTTCTTTTTGAGGACATTATTTCGGATAGCTTTCCCTTTGCAGGTAAGATTTTTGACTGTCATGTTTGACATGGAATTTGAGTGTTGGTCTGCATTCTTCCTTATACAAAGCACCCGAAACATCCAATACTTTTGTTTTTTTAGTTTATTGTTGTGAGTTTACAAATCCGAGAGTTACTAGTTTTATTCAATGGTTTTGATAATTTAAGTTGTTAATTTTACTCGTTTCTATAAGTTAGTTGATTTTATCATGCCTGACATTTATAAAAATTATAACTTTTCTTACAAATAATGGTTATTTCTTCGTACAGCCAATTACGTTTCCAGACTTTTTCGTGGCTGATATTTTGACCTCCATGGCAAAGGTACAGTACATAGCCTAATAACTTTATTCTTGATACATTCTTCTATCTTGATTATCACCTTACCGGTTTGATCATTCATTGGGGAAAAAAGGTTTGCTGCTTTATATTTACCAATGCTTTTTATTATTTTAATAGTTACAATCCTTTTTTTTCCTAGTTGTTGCTCCTAATTGTGCATTGCATACAGTACAGGTGTTTTCAGATTTAGAACGTTCAGTTTGCAGAATGGTAAACAGACAGGTATGCGTTGCCAAATTTTCTTTTTCTTTATATTGCTAGTAACTTGTCGATCTCTATTTTAGTTTATCTGTTTTTTAGAGTCTTAGTTGAAATAACCTTATTTTAATATTGTGACAAAATATTACACCGAAGATTAATATGAAAATTTATATATTCATGTATATGACTCATTATATCATTTTAAAGCATTCAACCATATGACTCATTAGATAGCTTTGAAGCATTCCACTAAAAAGTTCATACCTTATTTTGCATGCGCACTTCTTTTTTTGTCATTGATCTTCTATTATGTTTATAATCTTCTCGTTTGCAGTTAGATCCTTTTGATACAATTGGTGCCTAGATGGGTACTACGTGGTAGATTCAACAAAACTAAGGGCTTGCTTGATTCCCTTCTTACTTTTTTTGTTTTAAAAACTGTTTTTTAAAACATACTACTCAGTTCAGCAATCAATTTCTCATCCAAAATCTCTTAAGTTTTGAAAATTTTCTCCAAAACAATGTTTCAAAAACTAAAAAACAGAAAGAGTTGGAAGATCTTTTCTCGTCCTCTTCTTTTGTATTCAAGTGTTTAGAGGACAATCTTCTAGAAAACAGAAATGTGCTCAAGAGACAAACACTTTCAAAAGTGTTCAAGGGACAAGTAAATTTTAAAAAACAGAAACTTTTTGAAAAAAAGTTAAGAAAAAAAGGCCTATTCCATCCTCTCATCGTTTGCCTGTAAATTTTGTGTGTTTCCTTCCATATTTTTTATATAGGGAATTTTAATACTATATTTTTATTTTTCATAATATGCAGGTCGCTACAATTGCTTGGCTTGAAGCTGATTCAGTTTGCGGTAGTCACTCGATTGCAATACCAATGGTCCTTGTTCTTCCTTATATATGGCGTTTATTACAATGTCTTCGCCAGTACAGAGATACTAAAGAAAAAAATTGTCTCTTCAATGGTAATTGCTCTTGGTAACTTTATCCCTTCCCTTGTACTTCTAAGGCACAGAAATTAATCTTTGTCTTGCTTAATTAAAATAATGTCTGTGATTATTGCATTTGCTTGATATCCAGGTATTCTAACACCATTTGCATTTTGTTTCCAGCTTTAAAATATTCAACAGCAGTCCCAGTCATTTTTCTTTCAGCCCTTAAATACCATGTTCTCCATGAGAAATGGACAACTCTTTATAGGCCACTGTGGCTTCTCTCAAGTGTCATTAATTCGCTCTATTCATTTTACTGGGATATAACCAGAGATTGGGATTTAAGGTACCAAATCTGTTATCTTTCCCTTTTATATTGATAATAACAGACCTCACAATCTTCTCAGATGGAAATGTTACTTTTACCAAAATTTAATTTTAATCCTTATGAATACAAAGTATATTAAAGAATGTTCGAATCAAGGTATCCAAAATGCAGTGAACCTAAGTTGATTCCTCACTAGGAGAGTTGCTTACATTTAGTGTTCAGTTGTACCTTCAATATGGTTTGCCTATTTAGGATGATACTCGAGGGAAACAAAATATATGCACATGGAGTCTAGATGCTAGTTTTATGCTGCACTCGACTTTTTATGATAAGTAATCACACTGATTTAACATTATATCGACATTTTTATATTTTTTTCGTTTGTTTTACAGTGGATTTTCTCGCATATTCAAGTTCAACAAATCAAGTATGGTCTCCCACCTGTTCTATGGTCGACAATGGGTAAGAAGCTGAAGCATCTAAGAACAAAGATGCAAGACATGTTCATTTGATCTGACAAATCTAATTTCTGAGCTGCAGATATACTTTTGGGTGATTGGTACCAACTTCATTCTGCGGTGCTCATGGACATACAAATTATCTGCTCATCTCCGCCATAACTACCTAACAGTGTTTGCCATCACTCTTCTGGAGATGTTACGTCGCTTCCAGTGGGTCTTTTTTAGAGTTGAAAACGAGTGGAACAAGATCACGCGATCTGGTGTTCAGCTCACAGAAATTCCGAGAGAGGAGGAGAAATTTCTAGGTTCCAACATTCATGATGTATAGAGAATCTCAGCCAACCAATTTTTGCCAATATCTTCATATCAGAAACAGGTATAATTCAATTTTTAAGCTAATATTAGTTCTAATCCCAAAAGCATTTTTCTTCATGTGTTCCTGGCCAACCAACATGAGGGAGTTTTCAACATGCACATGCACATGCATGGTTGTGTAAGACTCAGATAGTTGATTCCATTGCTGAAGCAGCCCCAGATCGGTCGTTCCATCTGTAAGTTGTATCGTCATGGAAGTGTGCTTTCTTCTGAAATGGGAAGAGACTGTCACTGTCTCAGCAGTTCAATGTCAATGAAGAAGCTAGCCTACAGTTGCATGTATAATTGAAGAGATTCTTAAATGAATATGTTAACTTATACATGAAGAGTTGTAAGAAGTAGTACTTAAGAACAACAATGGTGGCCATAATCGATGTTGCATTCATTTTTTCCCTCCCTTTTTTCTGGTTCTTTAATAGATCACCATTTGTAACCAGAATGGACACAAAAGCTTTCTTTACTTGCTACACTCATCAAATCAAATCTAATCAGGATACACTTCTAATAAAAACAACACTTAAATACAATTTTCATTTTTTTTATTTTGTTCCATCAAAATTAATTTGGATTACTTTTTTACTAACTCAAGTTGAATAACTTCATTAATATTTCTATATCTTTCATTCAACTAAATAAAGTGTTAATAATGGGTTTGTGTCAATATAAATTAATATCAAATTTTGACAGAATTTTCATTTTTATATGAATAATATTTATTTTTCATGAAATTATTTTATATTTTTTGTAATCCAATAATATGAGGAAATTAATATTAAATATAGTTGAACTTTTTTATTCTTATTTCTTAATTATTATCTAGTTGATTTTATCAATAATAATCAATAATATAAATTTCAAATATCTCAAATATAAATTACATTATCATTTTTTAAAACATATTTGCAAGAGTTTAATTTCTAATATAAAAAGATTAGTTCAGAAAAAAAAAACTACTTCAAATGATTGTTTTTGCCAAAAAATAATATTTTACTTTTTCATCAAAATAAAACCTTTATTAAAAAAAATTAAAGTAGTGAATGTTTAAGAAAGGCTAATTCTAACAAAATAACAATTTATTGTTTAAAAAATTACCTTAAAAACTTAAAAAAAACAATTAATTGTCCATAGAACCATACAAAAGTAGAAGTATAATTTTTTTTTTTCAAAACTAAAAATTCATTTTAAAACTAAATAATAATAATAATAATACAGCTTTAATCCCATTTGATTTAAGGATAATAGATTTGCAAATTTATATGCTAAACCCAATACCTGACAGAACTAATCCAAGTCTCCAACCACATAATGCAGAAGATTTTTTACTTTCACATGACTGAAATAAATGACACAAAATACTCTGTTCTGTTCTGTTCTGTAAATACTCTGTTTTGTTCTGTCTGTTCCTCCCAGCCTCCAATGTCTCCTCCGCCATGCCGAACTCCACCACACTTTGCCCTTCCCTTTCTTTCCTCACCCTCTCAACTCGCTTCTTCTCTCGTACTCGCAAACTCCTCCCCAACTATTCCACCTTCGACGACGCCGTTTCCTCCTTCCACTGTATGCTCCACCTCCATCCCACACCCTCAATCGTTTCTTTCAACAAGATTCTCTCATCAATCATGAAGACAAAACGCTACTCCACCGTCGTTTCATTATGTTCCCAGTTAGACTCAAAGGGCATCCCCAAACCCTCCCTCGTCACTCTCAGCATCTTCATCAACTCCCTCTCCCACTTGGGCCAAATTGGCCTCGCCTTCTCTGTCATGGGGAAAATCATCAAAAGGGGTTTTCGGGTCGACTCATTAACCCTCACTACCCTCATGAAGGGGTTGTGCCTCAAACGTAGAGCCTTTGAGGCACTCAACTTGCATGACCATGCTGTGTCCAAGGGGTTCTCCTTTGATGAGGTTTGTTATGGCACTTTGATCAATGGGCTGTGCAAAGTGGGCAAAACAAGGGATGCTATTGAGTTGTTGAGGAAAATGGAGAGGGTTGGAATTGGGCCTAATTTGATGATGTATAATATGGTTGTTGATGGTTTGTGCAAAGAGGGGCTTGTTACTGAAGCTTGTGAGTTGTGTTCTGAGATGGTTGGGAAAGGAATTTGTCTTGATGTTTTCACTTACAATTCTCTTATTCATGGTTTATGTGGGGCTGGTCGGTTTCAGGGAGCGGTTAGGTTGTTGAATGAGATGATAATGCAAGGGAACAAAGACATTTGGCCAGATGTTTATACCTTTAATATATTGGTTGATGGGTTGTGTAAGTTGGGGATGGTCGCAGGGGCGAGGAGTGTGTTTGGTGTGATGATTAAGAGAGGGCTGGAGCCTGATGTTGTTAGTTACAATGCTTTGATGAATGGTTTTTGTTTGATGGGTTGTGTGAGTAAGGCCAAAGAGGTGTTTGATAGAATGGTTGAAAGAGGGAAATCACCGAATGTTATTAGCTATTGTACCTTAATTAATGGGTACTGTAAGGTTAAGATGGTCGATGAGGCCATGAGGCTGTTAATGGAGATGCATAAGAGGAATTTGGTTCCGGATACAGTGACTTATAATTGCCTTCTTGATGGTTTGTCGAAATCTGGGAAAGTCTTGTATGAGTGGGATCCGGTTGAGGCAATGCGTGTGAGTGGTCAAGCGCCGGATTTGATCACTTACAACGTGTTGTTAGATGATTATCTCAAACGCGAGTTTCTTGATAAGGAGATTGCGTTTCAGCACATTGTTGACATGGGAATTTCTCCAAATATTCGTACGTATAACATACTTATAGATGGTCTTTGCAAAGGTGGAAGATTAGAGGCTGCTAAAAAGATTTTTCAACTTCTTTCTGTGAAAGGCTGTGGTCCAAATATCCGGACTTATAATATTATGATCAATGGGCTCTGTAGAGAGGGATTGTTTGATGAAGCAGAGGCCTTACTTTTGGAAATGGTAGATAATGGTTGCCTTCCTAATGCTGTAACTTTTGATCCCTTGGTTCGTGCTCTACTAGAAAAATGATAGGAATTGTTAGGACCATGGAGTTTTTTTTTATGAGAAAACAGCTGCTGGGAGCTTTAACTCTAGGAAAATGATATGACAAGGTTAGATACTTCGCTGCTATGCTAACTTAGTGTTATGTTTCCTTTCATTCTTGATCTGTTAGAAACTATTGGTTGACAGATGCTTGTTTCTGGTGCCAAAATACTGGGTGTCCACGGTGGTTTGATTGTTGTTGAAGAAGTTTTGATTTATTTATATATCTAAAAATTTATTTTGAACTTGTATTTTTGCCATTGGTTAATAACTATTGGAGTCTTGGCATGTGATTTTAATCTGTTTTTTGGCCTTAAATTCTTAGTTACTGATCATGAATTAGTGTTTTTTATAACTCTTTATATCATGATGCAAATGAAGTAGAAATTGACACGATTGTCCTATCTATCTTTTGTAATAGATTTTTTTTCCCACTTATCTGGTTCCTATTACTGTTTAAACTTTTTTGCAGCATTATACTGCCAAAAAAGGTCGAAAATGTCATTGGTTGTAATATGTCCTATCGCTGATTTTATTGCCAATGGTTCTTCCTGGAACCTACTTTTAAGTTTCAAATGATTGTATAGAATTTATGTATATATCTATTGGAATAATTTGTTCAATTTTCTTCTATAATAATCAGGTATCAATGGTGTATTTGATGTCATCCCAAGATCCGAGGATGGGTCTCCACACATCCCTTGAATGGATAAATTGGGTATATATTACCACTTAAATACAAATCATTTGTAGTGATGCCTGTTTTCATGATTTTGATTTATTTATCAAATCTATACTTTCAATTGATCAAGATCTGTATTTTTTGACTCGGGGCAATTGGTCTTTTAGTGTTTCATTGAATTGATTCTGGGATAGCCATAAACATTATGAATAGCTCCATT
Source organism: Macrotyloma uniflorum (assembly GCA_016859785.1). NCBI lineage: Eukaryota > Viridiplantae > Streptophyta > Magnoliopsida > Fabales > Fabaceae > Macrotyloma > Macrotyloma uniflorum. Next base: position 4,488,985 of record BDMB01000008.1, on the reverse strand, counting down.
CTAAAAATAAATTCAACATTTTCATTTTTCTCTCCCTTGATTAGACTTGGACAGACTATTACAATAACTGATACAATGTAGCTTAAATGTCTGAAAAAATAGACATGCATGCTTCAAATAAAATTTGCTGATATTAAATTGGTTTATTTGATATTCTTTAGTACATGGAAAAGTTGCAAAAGGAATAGAGTACCAAGAATTAGTTATGTTATTTGACAACCATAGGAAACTATGAACTAAGAATTATCTGGTTAGTTGATATATTGTATATGTCTATAAGTATATATACATAGTATGCTTATCTAACTGTTTCATTTGGTTCCTTGTTTTGCATGGAATTCATGTTGAGGATATTCATTACATGCAGCACTGACTGTGTTGCTTCTTCGAATTTATCATATAGCGTATCACAAACATATTAGAAGAGTAGATTGCATGATTTTTAGCTTGTAAAAAGGAGGAGACTAAAGAGATGTTGGAGAAAATTGTAAGGGAGATATTGGACCAAATAATGTTCTTGAAACTTGGTTTTTAACAGTGTAAAAAATTACATTTGGTGGTAATTCATATAGTGGATAAGGATAAGGCTTTGTTGTCATTCTCATATACTGGTATATCTTGCAGTTCCTCCAATAGAGGTTTGAATCTTTCAGAAATTTGAACTTTTGCAGCATTTTGATGTCCAAGAAAGTGAGATCAGGTAAATTAATGGATGGTATGACGGCAGATTTATTTTTTAGTTAAAAAATTATAAAATAATACAACTCTAACTTTAATTTCAAAGTTTTACTTTCATCTTAATTTTGGAAGTAACTTTTGAAATCTTCAAACATCTGGGTTTGTTTTATGAATGTAATGGGCTTATGGAGTGGGAAAGGGAATGTCACTTTGAAGGATAGGCCCAGATAACATGGACATGAATGAATTGTTTGGATGAATTTCTTCAAGGATTGTTAGAAAAAGAATATGAAATGAACTTTTTATACAAGGAATGTACAACTTTAAAAATAAAAATGTGTAAAAATTATATATATATATATATTTATAAGTTAGTTTAATTAATTTAACTTATAAAAGAAAATTTTAATCACACATATTTTTATAGAGATCTTTTGATGAAGTTTAAGGTTGTTTGGTTTGAGAAAAATAGAAAAAGAAATGAAATAGTTTTTTGAGGTTGTTTATATAAAAATGATATACTTTTCTTATAAAAGATTTAACATATATCATATGAGGTTGTTTCATCTTAACCATGCAACTTCTATTGTTTTTGAAGGATTAAATTAATTGATAATTTATAATTTTGAAGATTATTTAGTCATTTTATTTATAACATGTTGATACAATTTCAAACCCTAAATTGATAGTTTACTCCATTATTTCACACCAAATTAAGGATTTTTTTTTAAAGCCCCATTTATCATTTCTCTTCTCATAATTTCATCTCAACTAAACACTTCAAATTCATCTACTCTATATTTCTATTGTATCTTCTGAATTCTTACCTAAATTGTCTCTTCCAAAGACACCCTTAATAGTAAAAGAAATACATTTAGCAATTCTCTTGTCTTATCTATGAACCCTAAAATCAAAAGTAGTCAGGCACCACTCCACTTCAAGTTTTTTTCACACAAAATCATATATAGACAAACATTAGTTGGTGGGGCCAACTTTAAAACGTTTTAATGCAGACTTATATAGATAATGGGATCATGTCACAATCATAAGCACTTCCAAAATTCCTTTTATATCTGCAAAATTAACAGATGCAACTTGCCCACAATAAAATGAATTTGTAATGCAGATTTATAGTATTAGTAAGTGATAAGTGGATATTTTGTAGGAAGTAAGAACTGTTAGGATGATTAATGATGTGTGAATTTCAAATTTGTGAGCCAAAACCGAAAGCAATCGAATCAAATAGTGGCAACCACACATTTGCAAGTCAAGATTCCACCATTTACAGTCCCAGTTCTGATATAATATCTTTCATTAAGCATGCGTTTGATTTCAGTAATGATTAAGTCTTGTTGTACATTGTTTCTATATTCTCTATCTTTGTCAATAAAAAAACTATAATAGTGAATTATATAAATAAAATTTATGTGTCAACATACTACTAGTCTCCTAGTCACCCTCCATTAATGCATTCAAAGATGATGAGAAATACAATATTTTTGTCTCTCTCCATCCTTGTAATGATTCTCCATTACTCATCCTTGTGGTTCCTCTTCATCCACCTACAAATTTGTTTAACTGAAACTTGTGGATTCTAGGATTTCTCATAATCTTCCAAATATTATACTCTTATTTTATCATAATCTTCCAAATGTTAGACTCTTATTTTATTTACCTAAAATTTCATCCTCTTTTCAATATCATATTAACAATTTATATATATTTTCTAACTTTTCTGATCACAAATAATTTACAATGATCACATATATTTTTAGAGAACAAAAATATATATAAACATAAACTTTTAAGACATTCATTCAACATTAATAATTTATTAACATATTATATTTATATTTAGCGAATCATATTTAACGTAAATAAATTGTATTTAGTAAAATTTTTTATATACAAACTTATACGTTGAATTTAAATATGATGAGTTTAATGTAGGAATTTTTAAAAAATAAATATCCCTATATTATTACTTTTTATATAAATCTTTTGATTTAGACTTATGTGATAAGATAATTTTCTAACCATTAACCTGTATATTTATATTTATGATCAACTTAATCTAAAATTTAAAACAGTTATTTTTTTTTTAGAAAATTCACCTGTTTTATTTTAAATATTTAATTATTATCCATTTAACACTTGTACTCTTCCCCTAAATATTAATTATAAAATAATATGTGATTTATATAAATTTTCATCTATGGTAAAAACAAAAATAATTGAGTATGCTGCTAAACAAATTCAGTGAATAAGTGCTATAGAGGTCGTGCCATGTTGACCTTCAGCAAAGGGTAATACTAATTTAAATTTTATGGTGATTACAAGTTATATCAACAATGACTTATTTATGATTGATAGTATAATTTTTTATATTCATAATGCATATTTTTTAGATTAAAAGTGCATAGTAATTAAAAAATGTATTCAACTAAATAACATTTATTTTTAATGTAATTTTTATATTATTATCTGATTATAATTTGTTAATAATTATAACTATCTGAAAATTCATATCAACAAATTTTTTTAACTAGTTCACATGTTTTTTTTACTCTAAAATTATATAAAAATAAAACTTAAAGTATTATAAGATGAAACTTAATATATAGAAGTTGTATCAATAATAAATTTTGACTTGACTGTGTTAAATTTTTTACTTAAAAATACGTAAAAATTAGATTCAAAGTATTATAATTGAAAAATTAACATATAAAGTTATATTAATAATAATTTTTTACTGATTCAGTGTGTTAAAATTTTTCCCTTAAAAATATATATGGAAAGAAGAAAGCTTGCATATGAAAAACTATACAAAGAATGAGTTTTGACTGGTTGGCCATATTAAATTTTTATCTCAAAAATACATAGAAGTTAAACTCAGAATTAAATTGAGAAAATTTTTGGCTTATAAAAGGTGTTCAACACACCTATCTAGTAGCACCACTTTGTCTTTTCTATACAACCTTTCAACTCTAATAGATCACCAAATCTCACTCACTCCAAATTTCATATTTTTCTGTCTCTCTAAGTGATGGCTTTCAATCCAAGAAAAGCACCAATATCAAGTTCAAAAGCCATGGCTGATGCAGCCTCATGGTGCTGTGCATGTCTTCTTGTGACCCTCATATTGCTATGCATATTCAGTGACAGTTCTGCCATTCAAGAGGATGATGAGGGGAAGTTGAGGGGCAGCAAGGTGGTGTCCAAGCCTTGTGATGAAATCTATGTGGTTGGAGAAGGAGAGACACTTCACACAATCAGTGACAAGTGTGGTGACCCCTTCATAGTGGAAAAAAACCCTCATATCCATGACCCTGATGATGTCTTCCCAGGTCTTGTTATCAAGATCACACCCTCACATACAACAAACACCTACAATTATTGAAACTTCAATTTCTCTACACATGTATGTATGTATGTATTTTCTTCCATATAGAACAAGGAAAAGCAAAAATTCCTTATGGGCACCCTATAAAGTTCTTACTGTAGTTTTGATTAGCTTGATAGGGAGAAAAAGTATTACATATATTCTCTCTGATTGTATTGTACATCTTCTATGTTAATGTGAATTTAGTCTTCTGTACTTAGTGAAAACATATAGCAGAAGGTTTTGTTTTCAGGTGATGTTCTTTTTCTTAAGTCAAAGCTAAGAAGTTAAGATTATTTCCACCAACAAAGAAGAGAATAGTCTAAGATGTATTTTAGAGAATAAAAAAATGAAAAGAAAAAGGTAGTTTTAAAGGACGAATGATCCATCAATTTTGTTATTTCTACACACATATGCAATGCTCACCCAGACACACACCCATGCAATTATATTTCTAATCAGTTTTTCTTTCTGCAGAACACTAAACAAATCTTTTAGATTAGAAATTTCGTATTATTTAATGTGAATATCAGATTGGTGAATTTGTGTGTTGGGTAGCTACACATTAATTGGTATTAATTTGATGAAACATTCTAGGTATGTTGTAATATATTTGAATAAAACAAAAATATTTGGGTCTCAAAATGAATGAAAAAACAGTATCAGAGAGCAGAAAAGTCCCAAAGAGAAAGTTCCAAAAGTTGTATTTGTCAAGGAATAATTGTAATAGCTATGGGCAGTGAAGTTTTGAACACTCATCTATTGAAGACTTTTTCCGAAGCCAAGGATAACATGATTTTGTTTTCTCTAAAATCAAGCTTCTCCGTTTTGCATCAAAACTATGGAAACTATATATGGATGCTGCATTTTCTTTAGAACACGCCATTAATGTAGATTTCTTCAAAGATGTAAATTTTGTTGTTACGTAAATTTTTCCACATTCTTTAGGCCTTTACTTTTCAAAGCACACCCTCCTCTTTTTTGTCAATTTTATTTACAACAATACTTAGGCATGTTCAAAACCAATCCAAAAAAATTGAAAACAGATCAAAAAATCACAAATCAATTAAAATTGTAAATTTTTAGATTATTTTGAATTTTATTTTCAGAACCGCGCGGTTTGGTTTGGTTTGCAGGTTAGTATTTTAAAACCGAACCAAACCGTAATTATTAAATAATATTATATTTATTTTTAATTTTATTTTGCAAAAAAAATCTACTCTTATTTGTTACAACTTTCATTTTGTTAGACACATTTTAGGGTTCCTTACTTGAAATTCTCTTACTCTGATTTCATTATCTCATCATTAACTCTTATTCAAATCCATCTTCACCACACCATTTCACCTTCTATCTAATAATTCTTTTTATCTCAAGTGGTAAGTTTTCTTTTTTATTTCATTCACTCCTTAATATGTTTCCATGTAATGTTATATTTTTATTAGTTTATTATTTAAAAAATAAAAATAGTCAATTATTAATAAAAAAATAAAATTAAAAATTAAAAAAAAAACCGCAAAAACTAATTTAAACCAAACCATTAAAATTGGTTTGAATTGGTTTAGATTTTTTTTTTATTTCAAATCAAATCAAACCGAATCACAAATAATTTTTATATTTGGTTCAGATATATTTTAACGAAAAACCGAATAAAATTACGCCGCGAACACCCCTAACAATACTTATATACGCACATGGAGTTAGTTCTATAATTTCAAAAATTAAATTTTGAAAAATATAAAATATTTGGGGATGGAATCACTTCGCTAGAAAAAAAAAAACTTGAAAATTTCAGTGTTACGATTTTACTATTTGTTCTTCAAAACTCTTCTTGATAATAATATATATTATATTAATAAAAATTATTGAAGTTTAGAATATGGTAAAATGGTAGTGTAACACTCATTCCTAATTCTTTAGTTTGTAGAAGTATTATTAAAATATTATTAAAATAAAGATTGTAAAAAAATAAAGAGAAAGGTATGCTTGTGAAAAAGGGGAGTGCAAAAGGAAGGCAACATTCTTCATTCTTTAACGGGTTGGGCCATTGGGTCATTTAAAGCAACTTTTTATCATAAGCTTTAACAATTGGACTTTGGATCTTCCATTCCGAAATTTGGATTGTGAAAAAAAAGCCACTTAGGCCAGTTCATTTTCAAATTTAGGGTTAACAATAAATCAAATTAACTTGAATATAGTTCATGATTTGATTAGATAATTAACTTATTTAATTAGTGTAAAAGCAGTAAGAAATGCTGAATTCAAAAAATGTTCACTTTACATAATCCTTATCATTAGCAAACTCACAATTAGCATGTTGAAGTTTAATTAATAGCTAAAAGTACAAAAAAAACTAGCTAAAGATTTTTTTTAGTGCACAAGATATTAAAACATGAATCTGGATCTTAAAATAGAATCGGACCTACTCACAAAATCTTAGCCTAACAATTGTATATAAAAAAGAAAGGATCACCATTAAGGTAAACCAGAGAGACTATTAGCCAAAGCTCATTAGTTCTTTTGTAAATGAAAAAGATTAAGGGTGCTAAACTTTTAGACCAAAAGTTACAAATTGACAGCAACTATGATCATATTTTAGTTTATATTTGTTTAGATTGCCACTATATTTGGAGTATATCAAGTTACTTTCTGGTGAAATATCTTATATGATTGCATCTTACATGATTATTGATTAACAATTATAACTTAAAACTGCTCTTCATTTCTTCATTTGGAGTATCAACTACTTCTGATATACAACAGTTTCTACTTCATTTGGAGTATCAACTTCTGATATACAACAGTTTCTACTTATATCCTTTCATGAACAATCATATAAGATGCAATCTTTTATATGAAAATTTGTTTACTCTTTCAACAGCTGGAATTTCTCAGTTCTCCCACTAAAGTGAAAGTTCATTGCATGGATGAACATAAATTTCCATTTCCAAGTACATACAAAGTTAGGTCCATACTTTCTTGCCTTCATACATCTGCCATACTATAGGCCCTTTAGGTTCAACAGGTGACTTTGATCTTAGAAAACTCACAATTTGCAGAACCAAAAAAAGCCTTTCACTTTCTCACTGATTCTAGGGAAATAAAAAATGAAACAAAATCAACAACCATATATCATAATGTGAACTGTGAGACTTTTTACATGGTTTACATTGATACTTTCTTTACTACCACATTTGGGGTTTGTCACTTACTTTCTGGCAAATTTTCATTCACGAATAACATCTAGACAGCACATAAGCTTACATGTTCTTATCTCTATGTCTGAGTGACCCATATTTATAGTGTAAAGAATACTTAAACAAAGAAATTGTGTGAAAAAGTGAGACCATGTATATTATTCATCATTGTGATATGGATAGAAGAAGAATATTCTTTGTGGACCATATAAATTAGTCACTTATTATTTTAAAAAAATGAAAGACATGTGCAATGGTGCAAACACTAGACACAAAAATGGACCCTATAGCTAGATTTTGTTGTCCTTATACTGATTTTTTAGTTTTAGGCAGTATCCGAACACATGTCCACATCTTAAACACAGGAAAATTTGAAAATTTTCTTCCACATTTTTATGAACTTCTATAAAACTGTTTTGTATAATTTGAATTTAATTAGAATGTATTAACAATATAAATGATTTTATTTTGTTATTTAATTATAAATTTGTATGGTAAGTGATGTATTATTTTTAAAATGACTTTAATCTAAAAAGATTCTTATATATTTTTAAAAATTTAGATTAATTTATATTTGTTTGGTATTTTGTTGATGTATAATTAAGACAACAATACTTTTAATATCTTTGTTTATAAATTTTTCATAAGTAGTTTTAGAAGAGAAAAAAAAAATTAAAAATTAAAAATACGTAGACAAATTTATTTTATAAAATAAATTATTTCTTTTATATTTTCCCTAATAAATATTTATGATGAAATTTATTTAAACATATTGAAAGTAATAATTTTTCATTATATTTTTATATATGATTTGACACAATAATTATGATAAATGTAATTATGATTGAACAGTTAAATTGTTAATGGTTACATGACATAAAGTTCTTGAAAAGTATTTGTGGCAAGACTCATAGAGATGGAGCAATCCCTTTGGTTCTGATAAACTTTAGAAGTCTTTTCTTATTTTGGTATGGTAGTGGTTATATTCAAAAGGTACTCTAGTTTGTTCATAAGTTGGGTTAAAAATATTCCAATGACAGAAAAAGGGATATATATATATTTGGAGATCCTACATAGACTATAGATGTCAAATTAAGGTTTATACAATGGTGCAAACCTCTCCTCTCCTTATTGAACTGATTTTATGAGGATGAGTTAGGCTTAATTCACTAAAAATATGATATCAATAATTATCAACAACTATGAACAAAAATAATTAACTAAACTGCATAAAGTCACTTTTAACTCAGGATAAAACACCTGTCCATTTCTGATAAAAAAAGTTTGCTAAAATCAATCATTTACTAAGATCACATGGTGATTCTTACCATGCTATAAATTGAATAGAGGAGTTTTGTATAACATGTGAATATGGCCTTTTGTTTTTCTAAAAGCCAAGAGAGTCTCAGTGCTGCAGAGAGGTGACTGGTGAGTTTTCCTGTAAAAATTGATTTGTCGGTTGTCAAGTCACTCACTTTCTTACACACTCATGTATGTGTATATAGGGGCTTCTGACATGTTTGTTAACATTACCACATGCATTCGGTCGTAAACTTACTCTCTATACTTGCATTTAGGTAAATTTTTCTCCATAGAGTTCAGCTTCTCTCAGACTCAAGTGCCTAAAGTACTAAAGCAAAAAACTTACACTCATTATTGAAGTGGAGGGAATGATATCTTCAATCTTCATCTCAGCTCTGGTATGTCTAATGCATATCTCTAATTTGAATACCTGCATTTTTTTTTCTTTTTCATTTCATGGACAAGTTAAAAGTACACCATACTGCATATTTTGAATCCTATACTTAGATATAGCAACTATATATAATTTCTTAATATGATTATGGTGTGATCGAGTTGGAGGTGTATTTTTCAAGTGTGGTCTATGTTATTGTATAACTATACGTACAAGCCTTGTTCATGAGTGCTATGTCATACTTCAAGTTACACTTTGAATCTCTTGGCAGTTTGAAACTCATGTTTCTCTCCCCATATGAATTCCTTTGGTTTCTATATCAGCAAGTGGATATGGCTTTAACACAGAGATAGGACAGAATCAGACAAGGAAAAAAGTAGGATTGGATTCTTCTAAAGCTAGCTACTAGATAAATAATCTATATTTATTAATGAGAAGATCCATGGTTAATATGTATTCACGTGTTAAAATATTGGCCATTATTTTTTTCACTAATTATTGATAAGCTTACTTTACTGAGCCAAATCTGAAAAACTAGACCATATATCCATAGCAAAGAAGAAAGATTGTTGAATAGAGTGTTAGATTTGCAATTATTACCTCTTTACTAATTAGAAGAATAATCCTTTACTCATCATTCATTAAGTAATATATAAGTTAGTGCAAGAGTATCTCTATTATAAAAACTCAGCATGAGTTCTTAAGTCTCCTTTAATGGGTCTTTTTTTATTATCTAAGATTTTAGATATCCACTAATTTTCTTTCTAGTACAGAACCCCACCCAACTTGAGTTTTTTAGTTTAGTTTAAGTGAGTTCTTATTTTATTTTCCACTCACTAGAAAACTACTTTAGATTGAAAAATTACTTTTGTAATGGTTAAACTTAATTGTAGTTAGTTCTATAAGAATTTTATAAGCATCTGCTATTCTCTCAACAGTAATTCTTATTATTTCTTGCTCATAGCTGTATTTTGAGCACATATTTTATGATGCATGATTTTTCAAGATTTAGCTGTTCATAATCTCAGAAAACTAAACGGATAAGTGACTAGTGACAGCAAGCTCTGTGATACCAGTTTTGTTCTGTGTTCTATATTCTTTTGAAACAACAATTTTGTATGTATGTGTTCTTAAGATTCTCTCCATCGTGCTCGTGCGTTTTATAACGATAACTAACTTTTGCTCTTATATATACATCCACAAATATTTCTGTCTAAGTAAATATAGTTTTGCTTGGTCCATATTCTTTCTGAAAGAGATTTCTCACCAGCACCACACATGAAACTGTCCTAAAAATCAAAACCTTCTAATTTGGTTTCTCTGTATCATTGAAATCTAAAATTATCACTGGAGAAAAGTTAAATTAAGATGTTCTTACTACTATATAAATTGTCATAAAATCCTATATAAACAATTAAAATTTAAAATTATACGATCACTTCAAACAATAATATACATTTTAATTTTGATTAATTATCACACAAACTGGGTATATATAATAATAAACTATATAGATAATAAACTGAGAAAATAATGTATAGTTTTTCATTAATTAGTTGATGGTGAGAAAATTGAGAAAAGTTTTGTCCAGGTGTGAGGTTGTGAAGACAGTCACTCTGCTACTACTCATCAGGATGGTTAACGTCAACCCTGCATGTCACGTGCTCCTTCTCTCATCGTTACGTTTTTTTTTTTTACTTTTCTATTGTTTTTTCAAATAAACCAATTTAATGTAGTAAAATTTAAAAAGTCTTATAAAATTTAGCAAATAAAATATATTTATGTAATATTTTTATTTGTTAATAAATAGTCATTTAACTTTCTATACTGAATGAGAAGAAATTTAAATTTTAAATAAAATAATTTGGAATCGGCAAATATCCGTACTTCCATTTCTAGCAGGCCAAGTATTGGTGATTCTCTGTCACATGTAATTACCGTTTACCAAAATTTCCTTGGTTTGTCTTTGTCATGGGAACTTGAGTTTCTGAATTGTTTATGTATGTTTTTGTTGTTTCTGCTGAAACTAGAATACACAAGAAGACATTACATCCATGTCCCTGACAATGACATAGACAAAGGTGTTTATGTTTCAATATTTGAACTTGGTATTGGTCTCTTTACTTTCTGCACTCTCTCTTTCCTCACTTCCTGGTGATCATTTAGTTTTGGAAAGGGCTTGTTTGGTTTTTTTACTTCTGCACAAAACGACTACTTCTATTTTGGATTTTGAGTTTAGTGCTGATTTTCAAAATGAAATTATGTGTTTATGGATTTATACTATCATAAATTTTCATTGAATAGACTCTTCATTTGTGTTATGTTATTTCTTCCATGTTGTGCTTCCTTTATTGATGACTAAAGTGTTCCTGATTGGGCTTAACAACTATGGTTTCAGCCTTTGAGCTTGCAAAGTCCATGATACTGTACCCTTACAACTTACAAGTGTTCCTTCTGTTTGTGGTCTTCCAATTGAAGTATTGATCTCTGAGAGGAAAGAGAGTTTTTGCTATTGTTATCAGGTTCATTATTTCATTTCCATAGTCTTACAAAGCTTGAAATTTTTCTGTAGCTTGTAACTGTCTTAACTCTTGTTCCTGGTTTGCTACAGTTCACTGACATTTTTTCTTGAGTATGGTTGGCTACGGTAAGAAGTTGAGAGAATTACAGATTCAAGAATGGAAAGGGTACGTTTACTTGATCAGCTCTATCAAAATCTTGAAGGATTTTATTTATTTACATTATGTAGTGTGTAGCATGCCTTACATGTTTTTGCACCACCTTGAGTTTGTTCTTCTATGTATATCACATTTAGTTTATTTTCTTTGCTTTATTTTGGACTTATTTGACTTTCTGTTAAATCTATATGCCTTGTTAACAGTTATTATATCAACTATAAGTTAATGAAGAAGAAAGTCAAGAGATATGTAGAACAATTGGAGGTTGGAGCTCAAAATCGACATAATGTTCTCAGAGACTTTTCAATGCTCCTAGACAATCAGGTAACTTAATATTGTCACTTACATGGCTAGCAAATAGTTCATCTCATCCTTTTTTTCTTTTATGCATTTATCAAACACATTTCAACTCATCTACTACAAAAGATGCTTTAGGATAAGCATACGAGACATGCTTACCATTTTTATATTATTGGAAAAAAAATATTATGTAGTCATCTACTACAAATACGGTCTTTCTGATATTCCTTCATTTTTTTGACTTTCCATGTATAGAACTTGTAGTTTAGGGTAACCATTTTACAAGATTGAAAGAGAAAAAACAGAGAGCTTTCGTCTTATCAAATCAAAATGTCACTTAAATTTTTATTGAGGTTAAGAGTCCTATTAGTCATATTATATATTATTATCCATATAACATCTGATAAATTCTAAGTAATCTTTCCTTGATCTTGAATTTCAGATTGAAAAAATTGTGTTGTTTCTGCTTGAACAACAAGGAGTACTTGCACATCGGCTGTCAGATATTGGACAAGAGCACCATACTCTTTTCCAGCAGCCAAATAGTATAAACATCTGTGAACTCCAAGAAGCATATAGAGATGTGGGACGAGATCTTTTAAGGCTTCTTAATTTTGTGGAAATGAATGCTATTGGTTTGAGAAAGATCTTGAAGAAGTTTGATAAACGGTTTGGCTATAAATTCGCAGACTATTATGTCAAGACACGTGCAAATCATCCTTATTCCCAATTAAGGCAGGTTTTCAGGCATGTGGTAATGTTTCTAATCCTGAATACCACATTTTTCAAATTTTGCTTCAAATTATTTGAAGCTGCTTTATCATCCTGTTTTAATGTTACAAAAATGTGAGACGGTATCATGTAGTAGGTTCTTTATTTTTCTTGCTGTTTGTTTGTTTGCGGCAGTATCATGTAATAGCTTCTTTGCAGGGCATTGGGGCAGTTGTTGGAGTCTTATCTCATGGTCTGGCTGACCTTCAAGATTTAAAACAATGTCAAGGAAGCTACATTTCTATATATGACCAGCCTTCTTATACTCATCAGGTAAGTTCTTGATCCATTATATGCATGATGTTTCTAAATATCTATTAATATAATAATGCATGGCTCTTAATTTCCTGATTATAAAATACGAATTGACATATATGCAATCAATCTGAAGCTAAATAATCATATGCAAGGAACAAATCACATTTGCAACGTGGAATTTCAGTTTGGTTTTTAGAGGCATAATGTTTTATGTTTGAAACTTTGGTTAATACTTGTAAATGGGTTATCGGTAATCACTTTTCACTTCATTAGTTTTTTTCTTTTTTCTATAATTCATGACATCTAAGGTCATGTTTACTTTTGAGAAAACCTTTTCTTCTATCTTCATTTTTAATTAAAAAGAGTCACCTTGGTCTTCTACAATTTATAGCATCTAAGGGGCTGTTTTATTTTCTGCTCTCACAAATTTGTACAAGAAACATGAAAACAAAATTTTATTGTTTTCTATTTTCCTATTTCCTATGCAAACTTTTGAAAACAAAAGAAAGAAGAGAATAGAAAACGTTTTCCCAAAAGAAGAAGAAACAGCCCCTAAGGTATTCTTGCAACACTTGATGACAGTCTCCTTCTGACTTCTCTTGAAGGATCCTGTTCTAAATTCTATCAAAGAAGCTGTTGGCAGATTATCAAACTCAACAAACTTTCTTCAGTTTTTGGGAAGACATGCTTTTATCATGCAAGAGGAGCTACCATCTCCATCTGAAGATCATATTGCTGATGAAAGATATCATTTTATGTCACTTCTTTTGAACTTGGCAAATACATTTTTGTACATGGTGAACACTTACATAATTGTACCTACGGCAGACAACTATACTTTGAACCTTGGAGCTGCAGCAAGTGTGTGTGGTGTGGTCATTGGTACAATGGCTGTTGCACAGATGTTTTCTTCAGTTTATTTCAGTGCATGGTCAAACCGATCATATCTAAGACCACTCGTATTCAGTAGCATTGTTCTTCTAATTGGAAACACCTTGTATGCGTTGGCTTTTGATATGAATTCAATAGTAGTTCTACTGATGGGACGTCTTTTCTGTGGGTAAGTTATTTCTTTACTCTGTTTCATACTTTCCATATTGGAAACTTATACTATTTGCTTGCTAGCAAAGTACTGTTACATATGATACTTGAAGCTAATTGATCGTTTAAGAAAGTTTTTGTAACTTTGGACTTATCTTATTAGTAAAGCATAGCTACTTCAGACTCTGGTATATTTTATCATAACTTAGTGTAGTGTAGCTTAGATGTAAATACTATGTTTATTCTGGTATATTATTCTGAGTTTATTCTGAAATACTAAGTTATTATGACGGAACAATACTACTAGAATAAGCAAACTAACTGACATAAGTAAACATAATAACTGCAGTAAAAAGAAGAGTTTTACAGTCCATTATTTTAGCAATCCTCCTTAAATTTTTTCTTGAAGACTCTCATTTTACTTCTTAACTCATTAAACTTAGTACATGGAAGAGTTTCAGTTAAAATATCAACAATTTACTCTTCAAACTTGTAGTACAGCAAGTGGACATCTTCATTCTTCTCAACTTCTCTTATAGCATAAGATTTAACATTGATATGTTTAGTTCTTTCATGTTGAATTGGACTTTTAGTAATAACTATGACTGAATTGTTGTCACACGATAAAATAATAGTTTTTTCCTGCATGTCATTTAAGTCTTTCAAGACTTTTCTAATCCATAAAGCTTAGTTTGAAACAGCTGCTGCAGCAATATAACCATGTCATATTTGGACGTATATTCTATACCATCATTGTTTTGAAAAGTGATTTCCATTTTTTATTAACTTGACATTAATGATATTTCAGGTTAGGCTCTGCAAGGGCTGTTAATAGGCGTTATATCAGTGACTGTGTACCATTGAAACTTCGGATGCAGGCTTCAGCAGGTTTTGTTAGTGCAAGTGCTCTGGGAATGGCTTGTGGTCCAGCTCTTGCTTGTTTGTTACAGACAGATTTTAGGATTTACAGGTTCACCATGAACCAAGACACTCTGCCTGGCTGGGTAATGTCTCTTGCATGGCTTGTCTATCTGATGTGGTTGTGGATTTGTTTCAAGGAACCCACCCATGAAAATCAAGGAAATGTTGTGCTATATGAAGCAGATACAGGTATGTCAGCAAGATCACTTCTTTTCTCTTAGTTATATGAAACTCGGTTTTATTTCCATATTAGCTTCCTTCCCCTTGTAATTTTCCCCTTGCATTAGTATTGAAGTTTTTTATTATCTTTTCCAAGACTTGATACATTGATCTCGCTAGATTCCAAACAGCAGCTACATATTTAAATATTAAGGTCATGTTTGGACAAACTTTTCCATAAGCTCTTCTAGGAGAGAAAAATAAGAAGGAAAAATCTTCATAAGTGTTTTCTGTCATACCCTATGCCACATAGTTTAGTAGTAAAGCCAATCTCCATTCTTGCTAAACTTACAAGACACCAAGCTGATCTGAATTCACACTTCTCTCACACTGTTTCATTAGTTTTAATTTTTCATTTTATCAAAATCCACAGGACCAGCCGTACATGTTGCAGTAGAGAATGGGCATACACAACCATTACTAATGAACACTGAAGAAAAAGAGCAGGATGAAGAAGGAGAAGAAGAAAATGAAAATGCTGAAGAAACTACGAAACCGGTGACTTCTATTGTGGTGGCATACAAGTTACTCACACCATCAGTAAAGGTGAGAAACCCATCATTATGACTTTCGTTTCAGCTACATAATTTTATATTTGATTTTGTTAAAATTATATGGATTTAAGAAGGGGAAGGGAAAGAGAGATTAAGCAATTGAATAATCTAAATATTGTTTGAAGTGATAGATAATATGATGGATTAACCCTATTATACTAATACTGGACTGGACTCCTATTCCTAGTAAGACCAAGAAAATTTAAACTTCAATTCAGGGATAATCAGAGAGATCAGCCAAATATATGTTTAGACACAAATTTAAACATTTTCTGAATACCTTTGTTTTTTGAACCTTCTTCCATATGAATATGAAGACTTCTTCTCAATTGTGGTAGTATGAAACTATGATTCAAGCCATTGCACTAACTATAAATACATTATCAGGTTCAACTATTTGTGTATTTTATGCTCAAGTATGCAATGGAGATCGTACTTGCTGAATCAAGCCTTATCACGGAATATTATTTTATTTGGTCAACCAGCAACGTATCCATTTTTCTTGCATGCCTTGGTCTTACAGTGCTTCCAGTAAATATTGTTGTTGGAAACTACATCAGCAACATGTTTGAAGAAAGGTACAGACTCAAATATTTATTTAAGAACATCTTGTCTTATCATCATCAGAATTCAATTCATTATTACTTGTTAGTGACAAGACAATGTATTAAGAATGAATTATATTTCATTAAAGAACACCAGTCCTTTTAGTAATAAACAGAATAGTAAATATAAAATCTCAAGGAATTGCAAATTATATTGGACCAAATTAGACGCTAGTTAACATTACGATTGTCTACCTTTTGACTTCAAATTCCTTGTGATCCTAAAAATTGCCATTTTGTATAGTTATTTTGTTTCTGATCCTTAAAAATCTCTAGGATTTGATTTCTAAAAATATAGTTATTTGTTCACCGTTTAATGTACATTTTAAATGGAGTTTGTGCCCCATTTGTCATCTGCTATTTCAACGAAGAGTGTTAACTCTTTTTCTATTACTTTCCCACATATTTGATCATTCCATTCTGGTTGGCTTTTGGTTGCAGGCAAGTTCTACTGACATCAGAAATCATGGTTTGCATTGGACTACTCCTAAGCTTCCATATAATGATTCCTTATTCAGTGACTCAATATGTTGGATCAGCCCTTATCACATTTGTGTCTGCTGAAGTTCTAGAAGGTAATTTGTTATCACTCTGTACAATGCCCAAAATTTATACATATATTGTAAGAAATAGAATTTGCATGAGTAGAAGGTTTTCTGAAAACTTTGCATCATCAGATGAAAATGGCAATACTTAAACTATTCCGATAATTATGAAATTTGAAACCTTTCATGTAATTAGGTCTGACAATGATTTTGTGAAACCCATCCACTTGAAAGATCATTTGACTTGAACTGAGAAGTGTCGCATGAATAAAGTCCAGTAATTGTTAAACAGGTTGATTATTTCTAAGTTATTGAGAATTAACAAAAGGAAACAAAAAGGATACTTTACGTGACAATCTGAAATTTCAGTATGGTGCTTGTCTTCTCATTTTGAAAATATTTTAGATCCATTAAATAGCCTCATAAATCATTGCTAGATAATGACTTGGTCTAACATGTAAATTGGTTCACATCTTGTGGTAAAATTTAATTGTTGTTTGCTGAATCAATCCAGGAGTGAACCTTTCACTTCTATCAAAAATGATGTCATCAAGGCTTTCAAGGGGAACCTTCAATGGGGGATTGCTGTCAACAGAAGCTGGAACTCTAGCTCGAGTAATTGCAGATGGAACAATAACAATCTCTGGGTATTTCAGTGAAAGTAAACTCCTCAATACCACCTTACTACCGGCATTCCTCATCTGCGTCTCATCCATTATTGCTACCTGCTACAGCTACAACTCTCTTTATTAGAACAATAGTAGTCAACCTTTCCATAAAAATAGTAAAATCTCAAGTGTATATAGTGATTGTGTAAACTGATCACTTACCTGTGATCAGTAAAATGCTGTAATAGTCAGTGTCATCAGATACCGGAATCAGGTTGATAGAATAATGTTTTTGACAGTTACTATGTTTCTATGGATAATGCTGGAACATTTCTCCCTAGTGGATGATTGTTGTTTTTCAAGATACACCTTCTTTCTCTAATGTTGAGCTGTTTCAATCAGAAACTTGAACCAAAAGTTATTAACTAAGTAATAGAATCGGAAGGAGATTACACCTAGCCAGAGTATATTAAAAACAAGTTAGAGTTGAATTCAACCTGAACTTGTAACTATCAAACCTAAAATTTCCAATTTGACTGACAAAATGGTTTTATTTAATAATATTGATATAAGTTTCCTTCTTTTGATATAAGTTTATAATCAAAACGTATTCCATGATGGACCCTCAGCACTATCTAATATGGATATTAAGAAGGGATTAAGAGAAGAATGTTTAATATGGGAATAGAAACTTCATGTAGAGAGAGAATAAATAGAAGGGAGACATTAAACTAAAAGGAATGGTCTCTTGATTATGAATAGGTTGTTGGAAAAGAAAGAGTTGGACTATACCCAAATCACACAAGGTCCAACTATTTAAGACCACTTCAGTAAAGTTAACCATTAGACTAGTTACATTATTTGTTCTATTACTTTTTAAGATATGTAACCATCACATTAATTAGTGTCACGACCCAAAAACATCGTCATGACCGGCGCACAGGTCAATACCCCTAACCTGGCAAGCCTATTATTTCTAGGAAATTTAAGTAATAAAATAAAATAAAATTGACAGAACTTCATCATTTTCCAACAGTTTCAAAATATTATAATCTGATAGTATTTTCAATCATAACTGGACAAATTCACCATACATAATGCTGTAAATAAATGTTACAACTCAAAGTTCATTTTCAGACTCTCTATAGCTGCAGAAAACACCCAGACCCAAAACAATAATAAAGTCCTTCTACTAACTGAGGTCACCAAAAAAACGAAGGCACGAAAGAAGAAATTATGTATTAACAGTCTACTACTCAGCTGTTTGGGAATCTGAAAAGGGGAAAGAAAAAGGGGTAAGTCACAAAGACTTAGTGAGGAGATAATAACCACCATGAGTAGAATATAAGATTCACAATTCATATTAATAATAAAAATGGTTCATCATTTCTTTCATACTAAATTGTCACATAATAAAACCAAGAAAAAAACAACAGTCTCATCATTCCGCTGATAGCCCTCTCCTCATGGGTGGCCATGGGTGGCTTTTCCCATCAAGGCAGCTTCATCTAACGGATGATATTGGTATCTCGTATTCACATGAACTATCGGGGGTAGCTTCATCTCGTTGATAGCCCTTTCCCTGCAGTGGCGGCTCCATCTAACGGATAGCCCTCTCCACCCGTAGTATAAAATAAACAATTTTTCAGGTGCACCTAGGCCATTAATACCGTTAATGGTTACGGGGTTTTATCATGATCTTAAAAACATTAAACAATCTTTTTCCAAATTCTTCCACTCAAACATGAGAATTTCCCACTTTCCAGTCTGTACATCTCAATCAATTTACAAAACCCTAACCAACATTTTTTGAAAAATAATCCAAAATACTCATAATCTGCTTAATTAATCAAAATCATGTAATCCAATAATATCAACAAGAAATCCAATAAAAATAGATAAATAAATAAAATCATAATGTTTATCATCTACTCACAGAGCATAGAAGAATAGAAAAATCTTTTTTATAAATTCCTATATGAACAGCTTCACGGCGTGAACACACTCCTCCTCAAAATGCAAATTCTAATTTAACTTTCACCAAAGACATGTAGAGAAAGGAGAATAAGTATAGGGTAAAGGGGAAGGCTGCACACAAAAGGGAATTCGAAGAAAAATATTGTGAAGGGATATGTGTTTCAACCCTAGATGCACTATTAATATAATATTATTATTTTTATTTCATTTTTACCATTATTATTATTATTATTATTATTATTATTATTATTATTATTATTATTATTATTATTATTATTATTATTATTATTATTATTATTATTATTATTATTATTATTATTATTATTATTATTATTATTATTATTATTATTATTATTATTATTATTATTATTATTATTATTATTATTATTATTATTATTATTATTATTATTATTATTATTATTATTATTATTATTATTATTATTATTATTATTATTATTATTATTATTATTATTATTATTATTATTATTATTATTATTATTATTATTATTATTATTATTATTATTATTATTATTATTATTATTATTATTATTATTATTATTATTATTATTATTATAAAACGGTGCATTACAATTAGCATAATAAAAATATAAAGTCTACTGTAGCATGTGTTATTTTAAATTTATTTTGATAAATTATACACTATATATGTGAAAAAAAAATGATAATAAGAAAATAATTGCTAAGTAAGATATTTTTAATTACTAGTAACTTTTTACTTTTGCCTCATTCTTTATTTACTTTCTCTAAACATAATTTATGCTCAATTTGACATGTAAGATATTGAAACTAGAATAGAGCATGAAAGTGCTCGAGAAAGGAGAAAAACTGATCTCTTGATATTATAATTTTGCACTCAGATTTTGCACACATTGGAATTCTACAACTAGAGTTTAAAAAAAATATGAAATTTCTAATTAGGTATAATAACCAGCAAATTATAATTAAACTAAAATTAGATATCATGAACCCATACTTACAATTAGCTTTTTCTGAATACAGGCAAACTTTAACCAAACTTCAAGCAAAAATAAAAATTACAAAAGCATTAAATGACAATAGAAAAATCTCAACTACCAACAGAGATAGAAAAGAATGGGCAACAGTGATAGAAAAGAATGAATGAAGAGACACTGAGTTACTTGATAACTAGAGTAGTTCTCTAGGGAAACAAAACCATTACATTGAACATTTCACCCCAAGCAAGATGATCAAAACTTACAAAATTTAATTTTTGTTCTTTTGGAACAATCATTGCACATAGACTAGATTGAGAAAAAGAGAGGTGAAAATACAGACAAAATGGCTATTACAAATTACATCAGACCAAAAGGCAAAAATATAAATCAAAAGCAGCCTATGGTCTTCTTTGGAGTGATTCCTGTTGCACGGTATCTTGCAGCAATTTCCTCTGCCTTCAGAACCTCTTCACCACGCTTGGCTTCAATTCTTGCCCTCTTCTCGTCTGCTTCCTTGTGAACTAAAGCCATCCTGTTTTTCATCTTTTCAGCATGTTCTGCTTTCTTTTTCTCCAGTTTTTCCTACTCACACAACAAGTTGGTAAAAACTATATTATTCACCAGAAGTACTAGACGTACTGCTATGCTCATTTGGATCTACTTCATTCACTTTACTTTTGACAGTAAAATTTGTCCTAAACCATTTTATAGCATGCTTTTAAGTTATCTTTAAAGACAAGAAAACATCCCTATAACAATTATAGAATAATATCATGCATCCTATTCCTTGTCATGCAGGGAACATCGACCTTACCTTTTCCCGAACATATCAAATTTATTATATTGTTTGATGTTAAGAAAGGATGCACTTTCTTCAGTCCAGTCATGTTATTATATAGCATGTATCTATATAAGAAATGTCATCACGTTAAAATAAATACTAAACAGGTAAATTAAGTATTACCTCTATTTTTTTCAATTCAGCTTCAAGAACTGCCATCTTGCTGTCTTCCCAAGCAGCTACCGCTGAGAGATGCTTATTAGCTCTGTTCACATATCAAACGATTTCTAGAGTTTAGGTGACTTTGCATTGGAAATTGTAAGAGGGCTCAAATAATCTATGAAATGGCATATTATTATCATCATCACCATGGTCTACAGATCACAAAACTCATAATTGACATAAGAGAATATAACATAGATTACTCCACTACAAAATCAATTTTAACTTGTTAGCTTGCCCAAACACATAGCAAAATGTTAT
Organism: Macrotyloma uniflorum; assembly: GCA_016859785.1. Lineage (NCBI taxonomy): Eukaryota > Viridiplantae > Streptophyta > Magnoliopsida > Fabales > Fabaceae > Macrotyloma > Macrotyloma uniflorum. The sequence continues at coordinate 4,467,314 of BDMB01000008.1, read as the reverse complement.
AACTTCTGCATTTTGTACCATAATTGACATGATTTTTAACTTTGAGTTTCTAAATTTGGTTTTAACTTTTCAAAAAGAAGATTCTCCCTTGTTTTTGAAGGAATATATAAACTGTTAAAAGTACATAAAAGTCTTACCTGTTATCTGTTTTGGCCTTTTCACTTTCTTCCCATGCCTTCACATAGGACAACTTTTTCGCTCTCTCTACTTCTGCCAGAGCGATATCTGTTCATAACATAAGTGAGTAACTTAGAAATTAATAGATACGTGGTCCAGAAAAAAAGTGATTGGTGAATCAGCATCTTCAAACAGGATTTCTCTAAAGAGATTACAAAATTGTGTTAGTACTAGCACATATTCATGTTACCAAGGAAGAGACAGAAATATGTCAGCTACAAATTCGTGTATATTATTTACAATGTGATATACCCGAGATGATAGTAATGAATATACTAATTCAGGTGATTGTGAAATTAATTAGGAGCTCCGAATATTAAATGCATGAATGTACTATAGTAAAGATCAAATATTCAAATTACCATCAACATTGATTCAAGTAATACTGTCTTATGTCCCTTAATCAAGTGGTACAAGATTTAATTACTGTGTTAGGAGGAAAATATGCTCATTGTGTGAATTCGGGATTGTAGATGAAGTTAATTATTATTTTCAACGACAAATAATTCGTACCAATAATATTCAAATGAACACAAAATATTTTTGCACAGTAAATTGCAGTGAGAACTGTTAACACTAACCTCGATCAATAGACGCTCTCCAGCTTTGTTTGTTTTCAGGAACTGCTGTCTCTGAAGAACCAAGAAAATTACATAAAATAGTTTTTGTAACTATCATATAAGTAATTAAACTTTAGTTATGATTTCTTATGCATTTTCAAGTAATATTAATACTTCATTTTCTTATCAAACAACTGTTACACCAACTAACTTCACAATTCAACAATACCCACTCTCAAAAACAGATTTTGACGAAAACCCACAAATATTCTCCCATGAAAACCGTCATCAGAGAATGAAAACATGAACAATGAACACGTGCAATGCAAAACTCACCCTCGGTTCTTACTACGAGAGCTTTGGACTCATCAGCTCCAGAACCTTCCGTTGCAACGGCGTCGTTCGACGGCACCTCAGCCACAACCGGAGCCGGAGCAGGGGCAGTTTCAGGCTTCGATTGCTGCTCTGCCATCGCCGTTGCTTGGATTGGAGCGTTGAACTGAGAAACAGATGCAGAAACTGAGTGAGACAAAAAAACAGAGGAAGCGTTATTATTTAAATTGTCCACAAAAGTTCCAAGAAACAAGGTTGACCCTTCATGGAGTGCTTGTTTGTAGGGTTCAACTATTCCGCACCTTAGAAATGACCGAGCACAATGCTTCTGGTGCCCAACAACATTTTCAACCATTGGCTATGGTTACATTGGATACAAACCCTGCTATCATCTATTTATGGAGTTCCATGTTATTCAAACTCTTTCTCAAATTATCTTCCCAAATTAGGAAAAAATATTAATTAATAGTAGATTGCAAAATGAAAAGATCAATTACTTTACAAATACTAAAATTCTGTAAATAGTTTGAGATGGAAATGATAGTCTTAAGCATGGACAGGAGAAAATAAATAAAGGAATGAAAAAAATAGTCAAACCCCTGGAAGATAGCTAATTTTTTCAAGCATTTTACAATTTCAGTGATAATATTTCTTAGACCACCTCAGTAGGCCTACCCAAAACTTGTAATAGTATTTTTGAGGAATAAAACTTTTAAGAATTGAATCTGAGGAAGTTTTTGGTTGGAACCACCTATATATTTCACTTGATGCTCCAGTCAGGTAGATGGCAATGTGTCTAAAGAAATGGTGCTGAAAATAGTAGATTTGAGAAAATAAATAAACTGCACTGGCTAGAATCAGTGGACCGGCAAGTTTGCATCAGTAATTTACTTTAAGAATTGATATTGAGTAATTACAAAATTTAGAACATTCCATGTAACTTTTCATAGGAGCAAAGAATTTATTCGGATTCTCTTTCAAACTGCCAAGAAAAGAATTGACTTGAAGCTGTTGTGGTTTGATTCCTTAATTATAATTTTACTAAAAGTTTAAATAAAAGCCATGATTAGCCTAATCTCATACATACCTTTTTTTCATCAACTTCCTCGAAAACTCGACCATCCTTTTATCAGGTTCATTATCTCTATCTCTCCTTCTACTACGTACTTGTTATTTATCGCATTTTCTCTCTTTTTCCCCTTGTGTATCTCCCTGCTGTATTGTATTTCTTTGTTTGTAGTTGGAGAATGTCAATTCGGACAAACAAAATGAAAGCAGTACCCGTGTTGCTGAAGCGTGTGATGACAGTGAGGAGCATTTTCCATGAAAGGGAAAGAGATAAATCTCTTGATGGGAAAATGGAAAAGTTGAGGCGGGAGCTGAACAAGATAAAGGAGTTGTTTGTGAGAGTGAAGGAGAACGAAGAAGAACTGCTTGACACATTAGCGGAGGTGGATGACCATCTTCGCAAGTTAGACCGCAAGAGGTTGGATCAAGACATGGATGCCATTTGCAAGAGAATCAGAGACTGTGCTCACAAGTTGCTGCCCAATGGATGCTTTTGATGACTCATCTAAGGAGGAGGATCACAAGAGTAGGCAAATGTACTCATCACATCCCTCCTCAATGCAACGCAACAATGAGTTAATGCTGCATCAAGATCCCAAATTTCTAGTATATCCACACCGAGGTTTCTTGATGTCTCTCTCAATTTTCCCAGAAGATGCTGTTATACATAAAAGACAAACAATTTATTGGTGGATTGGAGAGGGCCTTGTTACAAATACATCAGAGAAAACAGCAGAGGAAGTGGGTGAGGATGTGATTCATGAGCTTTTGAAGTTAAAAGTGATTGTACCGTATGGTAATGGTAAGTGTCCCATAGTCAACAAATTTAAAATTAATCCTGAGATACGTCCTCAGTTCTTTTTACCATGGTTAACAGAAAAAGTAGTGCATCTTGGATATTATTTTACAGCACCTAAAGCTCATATGAATACTTGGTTAGTACTTGAGCAAGAAAAAGCTATACTAGGTGATGCCAACCGTTCGATACAAACTGTTTTTAATTTCGGTGCGAGGTATCTCAGTTTTGGATCTCAATGGATGAATCAAATGAAGAATTTATGTGTGCTTAAACTTGGTCGTTGGCAAGATTCCCCTAGACACCACATTGAGGTGGTGAGTCAAGAATTCCTAATGGAGTTGAAGAATCTAGAGCATTTAAGCTATCTTAGTCTTCGTGGGATATCAAGAATATCTGAGCTGCCACCTTCCATAGCTCAACTTGAGAGGCTACAAATTCTTGATCTGAAAGCTTGCCACAATTTGGAGACACTGCCTAATGACATTTCATCAATGAAAAGTCTCACACATCTTATCATATCCCGGTGTTACTTGTTGGAAGGCATGCCGAAGGGGATTGAGAAGCTCACCCAGCTTCAAGTACTCGAGGGATTTGTAATAGGAAATTCTAGAAACACTCCCTGCAGAATATCAGATCTTGCAAATTTGAAAAAGCTAAGGCGCCTCAGCATACATATAGGTTCTGAGGCTGTGATCAAAGATAGGGAGTTTGAGAATTGGGGAGAGTTGTCAGCACTTGAGCATCTCAAAATATCATGGGGTGTGTCTGACACAAGGTACGTTGATATGCAAATAATTTTGCCTATAAATTTGAAAAAGTTGCATCTTGAAGGCTTTCCAGGACAGAAAATTCCAGAATGGATGAAGCCTAGCAAGATGCCCAGGGGATGCAAAGAGCTAAAAATAGTGGGCGGAAAACTCGGAAGTATGAATTATGATGAAGATAAGAACGAGTGGGGTATGGAGATTGTGCGTCTCAAATACCTTAAGCATTTGATAGTTGACAAAACAAATTTGCAAGAGTTGTTTCCTTTGCTTAGATATGCAGAAATAAAAAAAATCTCAAACCATTCATACATTGAATGGAATATTGTTTAAAAAGCAGTGTTATTTACACAATTGTATTTACAAATGTGAGTATATAACTAGAGCATGCCCATAAGAGTGAAGACAAGTTGAAAAAAGGCCAAACGACTGAACTTCTGTGTATTGTATATCTTTTATCTCCCAATTAATTGCTATGATATCATCTTCTACTCACTCCACAGATACTCAACTTCTCTGTTTCTACTTTCTTGTTTTTTCGAGTGTTTGATACATGGGTAAGGAGATTTTAATTTGTAAACATTGCTTAAAAGTTTAAAATAATTTTTCTACGTACTTGTCATTTTTTTCTGTAGAAGTGGCCATTTTGTACTTTATAGTATGTACATGCCTCTATTAGAAGTGATACGACACCTTCAAACAATTTAATACAGAAGTGGGCCCTCACTCGAGGATGCTTTAATTGATATTTTGACAACAAACATTGCGACATAAAACACTATAACTCACTATTTTTCTAGACACAGACTAAAAAAAAACTGGAGTGTTCAGTTTGCAAATCTCACCATTGATGTATATTTTTTTGGTACTTTATATATTTAATTTATCAAATTTTAGAATTAATTGATGGTTGAGATTTCATGCAGTTCTGAAAATAGTTCCAACGATCTTTTTCCAATATTTCTCAAGTCTGCTCTCTGCAGTTCCTTAACATGGTTTGGATTGCCTTTTTGGCATATTGATTATTCCTGAAATTTTGATGGACCTCCAATATGAATTTTACCATTCTTCATTTTCACTAGATAAACATATAATAACATTTGAATATAAATCCTATTTAACCGGTTAAACAAAAGGCATTGGTGCACAGAAGTTAATATAATACAATAAGATAATAATCTCACATTCACACTCTCACAGCATATATACATGATAGATGATACACAGAAATAAAACTAAAGATTTTACCCAATAACTTAGAATATAGAAACATAGAAATTCACTTAAACAGTTCACTTATAATATCAAGCATCAGACCATGTAATATCAAACCCACCCCATTCATTTGGAGGCACTCCTAATGCTTTCCAAACAGCCCTGGAAGCATCAACAATGTTGTTGGGACATGGAGGTTGATAGTCATGGTCAGCATCACATCCCTTAGTTGAGTCACACTCATCAACCACCATGGCCACCACACTTCTACCATTCCCACTAATGGTGATGTTGTGAAGGCACCTGCTCTTGTGGTTGAACCATCCCGTAGACAGTGCAACGACCGGTGTGTCATCAGAATGATACTGGTTGTCACATTCTGAAGGGCCACCACCATCTCCACCCTTCTCAAAACTGTTAAGAGTGAGGTAGGCCTTGGTGTGGCTAGACATAGGTGGTGAACATTCGTATGTTGTGTACATTTTGCCTTTTATGCAGCAGTCAGAATCATTCTCTTGGTTGCATTGTCCTGGAGGGGCTTTCTTTCCTCTAATTCTTCCACTTGGGCGACAATTTTGAGCATCAGAGTCAAAACAACTTGTTAAGATGAGAGTGGCTAATAAAATGAAGGATGCATTTGAGCAAAACCTCCTCATTGTATCTATGAACTTCGTTCTTTTTTGCTCTTGTTTGTTCTTTCAAGTTTTTGATGCTTGGATACCGAGATTTTAATTTGTATATATAGAGATCTGCTGATCAGGTACATGATTTGGCTTCAAAACATAGGTTTCTTTTTAGGGTCAAGCACTGATTTCTAAACTGTCTTATTCTGTCAAAATAACAAGCAAAAATTTCAATCATGCAAAGGTTAGAGTTGGATTTTGAACATATATTTGTGGTAGTTACAATAAACATCAAGTCAGACCTATGTAATACATTTTGAAATTTCGGTTTTAATTAATCAGGAGTGTGGATCCTTGGAAATTTCTAGGAACAGATATACATACAAGTGGTTAAAAAGTATGTTAAACTTTTTAAAATTTTGACTTATTAGTGTGTATTCTCTCCTATTGAAAAGTTTCAATGCTATAATGAGATACATGCAAAAATGAAGAAAGTTGAAATAATTATCAGAGTTATGATTTTGAAGGTAATATATGTTTAGAAACTAAAATCAAGAACATGTATACGCTTGGAGTAACGATTATATTTCCGCTTCATGTCTCTTATTATTTGGACGATAACAAGTGAAATAATCTTGTTGCAGGTAAAAGAATTGGTTTCTTGATATTGAATAGCGCCAAGAAGTTAGTCTAAATAATGAATAAATAACATTCATGGATCAACAGAAAAATGACAAAACCCTTAAAAGAAACAATATTGTTAACCATAGTAAGAACAAAGGTGCAGTCTTTATTGAGTAAATTAGGTGTAGAATACCAATTTGGCCCACAAAGTTTTTGTTTATTTGTGTATGAGTTCATGTTGGTTATGCTAAGAAAGTATTCTTTAAGGATTATATATCTCATATTACACATCACTAGCTAGGTACTAAGATAAACTTTGTTATTAAATTATTTGAATAACCAAAAGATACATTGTTGTAAACTTGGAAAGAACCAAAACAACAAATTTATCAGTTAAAGTTAGCACAGGAAGAAGATTTTTACAATATTAAAGTTTGAATTGTTGAGTATGTGACTATATACTAATTAATATCCTCAGGTTCTCCCATAACCTGTTTATCATGTATATTGGACAAGATGTAAAACAATTATAAGATTAATAAACTTTGGCTGTCCCTAGCATATGAGATATATGATTACTATTTGCTGACATATAAGATTAATAAACAATCATTTTTATTTTTATTTATTTTGTTTGTTTATTTGTTGTCAGGAAAGAACTGGGCCTTAAATAAAATCATGGTTTTGCTTTTTATCTCAGGGAGATGCTAAAGTTTTAACAGTATCTATATATTTAACAAAAACAAAAGGGAAATGAGTCTTCAATTTAACTGGGGTGTATATATATACATATTCTGTTGTCAGGTTTAGTTAAACGAAAAGTTCTGAAAAAATTCATGACAATAATGTGTTTAATTTATTTTGTGTTGCTTTTTATGTTAATGATTATTTTTATTCAAATAAAAAGAATGGAAATTAATAATTCTTGAAAATATCTTTATTGACTCATTTAAAGTAATAATTTAGTTAGTATTTAAGATATTTAATGTTAAAATTAATTGTAGTTTGTCAAGAGCCACTTAATTTTGACAAAATATAATATTTTCAAATGTGTTACATATATAATAATAATTTATCTTTTAGTTTATATCTTTATGAAAAAACCAAATAGAAGAATGAAATTAATTCACATTACTTTATCAGAATAAATAGCACAATGACATTAAAATTTTTAATATAAAAAGGCATAATAGGCTCTTTCCTTTCATTATTCTTTTAACTTTTCTTTTCAATTTTGTTTAAATATTATTTTTTGTGTTAATTTTAATTTTTTTAAATAAATTAATATTATCTCTTCCATCAAATTAATTGAATTTAAAGAAAATTTATATAGAACAATATTTTGATATCTATCATATATATATATATACACATTTGAAATAGTATTAATAATATTATGTTTATCTTCAACCTTTTCTCCTTATATTCAATCACAACTTCATTAAAAAAATTGAGATTCAACAACATTAAACTTCACAAGAAAAAACTACACATACTACACATAAATTATTCATAATAATCTATAAATTGATAAACATTTTGCAACGTGGTTAGAAAGAGACTATTTGCACTAAACATTTTAGGAAGAATATAAACAATCTCACTAATATTACAACATTCCAACGTCATTTTTCTTTAACCACATTACTCAACCCAAGCTCCTTGCGTAGCTCTTCATCTGGCTGCAAGCTATGTGGAATAGCACCAAAGATTCTTCTCGATACCTCAAACCCAGAAGCTACATGATGCACATAAGCTGATGCTTCATCTACTTTCTGCTGCAAATTTAATGAGGCAGCCATAAAGTTTGAAGAACTTCTTGACAATTTTTTCTCTGAGGACTTGTCCAAGCCAGCAGCCTTAAGAAACCGTTCTGTTGCCGCGTCCCAAGACAGTTCATGTCTCTGAGCATCAGTAGGCTGAGCAGGCTCTTCTGCCAGTGCCTTCAGTGTTAGTTTAACAAATTCATCATTGTTATCGTACGTCCAACAATTTGGGAACTGCTTGAAAAACTCGTTTGAGGGATGGTTGGCACACACAACAATTTTTCCCATTGCTAAAGCTTCTGCTGTTGTTGTGCAAACCACATCTGTTGTGCTTGGATTGAGAAACAATTTGTAACTGGTATGCAGATGAAGTGTTAGCATACACATGTTCCCATTAGTGTATTGTCAAATAGGAATTTCATTTCAGATAGGATAATTAAAAAGACTACAAAATATTTGAAGAAAAAAATGGAGAAAATGAAGAAAGCTGACTTTTCTTACTCAAGTGATGGTATGATGGAAAGTATCATGAGCTAAGCTATTATCTGCTTATAGTTACATCTATGCAATACTCAAAACTATATAAATCTTAATAAGCACACAACTGACCAAATGACAAACTGACATCTAAGTGAACAAAAAGCATGGCAAGACAGGGACAAAAATTGGCAGTTTCTAACAAATACCAGAATGATTATGATTTTTATACTTGCAAAATAATATTCACAATAAGCAATATTTCATGCTATAACTCAACATATTTCCCTTTCCCTAAGGGATTATCATCAAATACTGTATAAAACGTCTAAAGGCGAAACATTTAACTTATCTAACAGAAATGAAATTCAAACGAGAGGTATGCAGATTAGTAGAGAACTTACTCATGAAATAGAGCATCAGCATGATCACGAGCTGGATGAACCTTAACTGTCATTTGCAACTTTTCTGCAGCTTTGTGAACTTCTTCTGAGTCCTCTCCACTGCCAAATAAATCAACCTCGAGAGCAGATAATTCCTTTTGATGGTCTTTAAGAAGTTGGAGCAATTCCTTGTAGCCTTTGCTCCATATCATCTTCCCAATAAAGTAGGCACCTTTGGTAAAGGCCTTGTCTCCCTTCTGTTGTTGCTCCCTCTTTTTCTCGCCAATCCCAAGGAATTTCGGATTAACACCATGAACATTACAGATGATGGACTCAGGGTAATCCTGGGTGGCAGCAGATAATCTAATTACCTGCAAATATTCAGCTAATCAGATCCAAGAGAACAAGCATGCAAAGCTTGCTAGCTTATGATGAGCGTTAATATTATTTTCATGACTAATCATAAAAATGAAGTATCATTCTCATTTCTCACTAGGATGACATTCACTTACGTAAGTTGAGCCTGTAAAGCTACTGCTTCGAGGACAGCTTTGTTTATGTTAGATTTTCATCCACATTACACTATGAAACATCATCAATGCATTATCTTTACCAAACCAGATGACACAAATATGCATGCCTAACAAAAAGAACTGGATCTATTCATTGAAAATTAAAACAATCACCGGTCAGAAATAAAAAATGGACTAATAAAATATTGTGTGTCAGACAAAGTAGGATACCATAAATATTTAACTGAGTCAATATTGTCTTCATTTTTTTTCTTGGGTCAAAGAAGAATTTTTAAGAGAGAGATAAGAGACCCTTAAAAAAAGGAAATATAAAACAGCAAAGAAAAAGAAAAACAATAAAAGAAGCTGCCCGATCCCTCTGCATACATGATCATACTATTTGCACCAAATAGAAGTCAATCACCTAAGCTAATCTCAAATCAAACCACGTTAAAAATATGTTTCACTCCAACCAAATGTTTAAACTTTGTTCAGTACCTCATGTTCATGCAAAGATGGGAAATTACAGATATTTACATTCTTTCAATACATATACACAAACACTTATATATTGGGTGGGACAATATAATAACATTAGTTTGAACACAGTAACCACCAGAAAACATTCATTTAGTAATATCAACTGCTAATCTAATTGCTAGCAATGCTGCTGACAAGAGGAACACTCAATTCATCTTTGCAGGTGAAAATTGAAAACTATGACAAATTCAAATTTCTAGCTTCATTCATTGAAGCAGTAAAAGCCAGAATGATAAGGTAAACATTGAACCCATATGTACCATTTTACATGAGAATATAATAACTTGCCTTGTGACAATATATACCAACAACCCAGTTGTTTAAATATCTCAGCAAAAACGCTTGCATGGTTCCATTCTTCTCTCTCTTCACATATGCCAAATAATTCGTGTGAATTATCCCTATAACTAGTCTGAATTTAGTCTTCCATCTTTTCCCATGGTGATACCATGTTAAGTGCTCAGGCTCCTCTAGCACTGCAATATCTGCCTCTTCATCAGGGATAATTTCTGAAATATCTCCAACAGCAAGAATGCTCCTTTTATCTCTTGAAAACTACATTACAAATATAGAACAAATTATCACTACTTAAATAACAAGGTTTGCATAAAACAGAAATCAGAGAATTCTTAAAAGTAAAAGCTGATAGATGTTGAAATCTATTACCAAATAGTTTTACATACAAAGAAATTATCACCTTTCCTGGATAAAACTGTATTCTAAAACCAGAACTAAATCCAACTCTCTCCTCGAGCCATTGGCGGATATACTTTTCATGTTCTGTGGGTGAAGTAAAAGTAATATTGTTGGGATATACTAGTCCTTGATCGTTCAAAGATAACCAAGGGATCACCAAGGTGACATCTCTTTCCCCACTTTTGGAGAGATATGCAGCACGAAACAGCGGGTTCACAGCTGTTCCTGTCATCCATGGAAGGCTAGCAGTAGTAAAAATTGCAATATGCTCTTTCTTACCCATCTGTTTCTTGGCTAGGTTCAACTCAGAAATCTCATCATGATGTTTCAGAACTCAATTGCAGAGGAAAATCACCAGCAAAATACTGCTTTAGAGGATAACTAAGTGATCACTTAAACTGCAAAAAAAGTAAAATATAAAAATATATATATATATATATATATATATTAGCCAACATTTATTATACATAATGGCACAAATTAGAAAAATAAATAAATCAAACATTAGCTGAAAAATATGGATAAAATACACATTAGTGCATATTATAATATTACAAGTTTAAAAGTAACGGGAAACCTCCAAAAATACATCTCAGGCACATTAGCAACACCCATTAAAGACAAAACTGCTTTCAAAATAAAGTATAATGTCAAGAAAATATATCCCCACCTCCTTTCAGAGATAAAAAGGTATTTAGAAAAGCAAAAAAACATGAATAGGATTTAAAAAAGGTTGGTGCTGCCAGGACTTCGAAACTTTTTTCGTAGTCAGCATAGTTTAAGAATTCCATGATCCATAATAACAATTAACCATCATGAATTTGATATAAAAAAGTTCTCATCTCTTAATATATATATATATATATATATATATATATAAAAGGAAAGTATCCCAATTCCCAATTTTTCTTAGAAAAATATTCTATTTCAACCATCACAGAACACATTAGAGGAAACAAAGAACAAGAAAAACCACAACCCATACCATTCATCAGAAGCCAACAAGCTTATTCTTTTCTTAAGGGCCGATTAGTGATCACTGATTGATTAGAAAGCCCCCAACAAAAGCATACTTCAGAAACCAATAGAACCACCTCAGTTTCCAAAACCAAAGTCCACCCAATTGAATCTCACAAACCCTTTTGGTTCCTTTCTGTTTTTCCAATCTAGATCACCCCAAAATTCAAACTTTACTTATAAATGTTGCTAAAAATAATAGCAAATAAATAAATAATTAAAAGAGTGAAATTGGGGGTATAAAAAAGTGTACCTTGAAGGGGTCAAGTAAAAGGGTAGAAGGAAAGAATGGTAAGGAAGGGATCTAGAGAGAGAAAAGAGTTAGTGAAAAATGAATGGCAAGAGAGAAACTAAGGAAATTGAGGAGAAGGGATATACTCTCTATAACAAGGAATCGAATGCCTGCTTCCAAAATATTTGTTTGCGTTTTCCACCAATCCACACAACCCAAGTGTAAAAACAACAACAAATCAATACTCAATTATTTATTGTTATAAAATTATATATATATATATATATATATATATATATGATAAAATAATATCATACAGGAAGATTTCATATGATAATGTTATATTGAATTTTTTTTCTCTTCAAAATATTTCATAAATGATATTTCGTGAAAATACAAAAAATTAATAGAAATATATAAAAAAAATAATGTTTATGTATCTTCAATTTTTCATTGAATTATATTTTTAATGGTGGAATTAGTTTATTCCATGATTGATGGTAAAAGAGATATTTCGTTACTACATAATTTTGATAATACATCTCAATAATATATTTATATAGTCTTTTATTTTACAGACAAAATTATATTGTTAAGTTTTTTTTTTAGTTTTTTTAATTAATTTATAACTCTTATCTATTTGGTCTCATGATATATTTTTTAAATAATTCTTAATTATTTTCATATAAGATCTCAGAGCCTTTTCTTTTCCATAAATTTAACTCTATTATTGTGTAGATTTTGGCTTGGATATAAGGTTTTTTGTGTTTGGATAATGAGTTAAAATTAGTTTATTTATAAACCAATAGTTAAATAAATATTTTTCAATTTATATAATAAAAATTATTTTTCAATTAATATTATTGATTTTTTTCTAAATAACTCATAATTATTTCTTTGATGTTACTCAAAATTTTGGTGGACAATATCAACATTTTAACAAATTTTAGTTAGATTTTTTTTATCAATGTTTTTTTATTATTTTTATTTTCCTAACATACTATGATACTGATGATATCTCAGCCACCAGAACTGTGTTTACCGGCTGCTATGTCCACTACACTGAAATGCTCCACTTTACAACTTTTGCTTATAACAATTCATATTTTTATAATTTTTTATTATATTTTAATTTTTTACTGTTTATAAATTAATTTAAGTATAAAAAGATTATGTATTTTCAATTTAATGTAATACTCTCTCCTTAAAATCTCGTATTCCAGAAACTCTTGTAAATTCATGTTACTCCTTTTACCAGCACAGTGGCCTTCTCAATCCATTGAACGTTTGGTGTTCTTTTTTTCATTTTTTCAACTTCACTTGTATCTCTTACGACAAACCCTATGCACGAGGAAGTACTGAAATCACCATCTTGCAGGTCCTAGTCACGTACCCGATAAATCATTTCAGCGCTTTTCCTCATATCACGAGGTAAAGGTTTCACCTTTGTCTTAGATTTCATCAATCTCTTCTGTTTCCTTCAAATTCCGAGGCAACTTCTCTATCTACATTGTCTAAAGGCAAATGGGTACCGATAATTTTTTTTTTGGTATTTGTGTTCTTGAGGATGTCATAAATGGTTTGTGATGTTGGTGTTTGTTTCATTTCTTCTGTCCTGTTTTTAAGGTTGTCAATTAGGTCGTTGTTTGGTCTTTTATTTCGAGTTGAATAGTGAATTGTGAGGGAAAGCTACGTTAGTTGTTTTTATTTTTTGAGAGATGTAATAAATGCATTTGAAAATGCTGCTGAGTGTTATGGCATTTAGAGTTTCGTGCATTGTATAATTCAGTTCAATTAACATAAACATTTAATGTGGAATTTTATAGTTCTTTTGGAGCTAATGATATTATTTGTGTACCTTTCTTTGTTGACTAGTTGAAGAGATGTTGATTGGTCACGCAGATCACATATCGGAGTCGATATCATGGAAGGATCAGATACTTGCTGACTCTGGGACTGACTTAGGTGATGATGAAGAGGAGGATTGTTTGGAACAGATACTGTACTCGGCATCCTTTGAAGAGCTTGCAAGCAACAGTGTTAAGTACGACACGGTCATATGGCTTGCTATATCATTGCTACTGGTATTGGCTTGGGGAATTGGCCTTTTTATGTTACTTTACCTGCCCATCAGGAGATATGTGCTTCAAAAGGATTTGTCTTCTCGCAGATTATATGTTACACGTACTGAAGTGGTTTATAAGGTATATAAGAATTGTTCTACATGAGTGTAATGTTGCTATATGAGTTTTGATGTGAGAGGTAACTTTTATTCGCTTTCTTCCTTGGTCAAGGTATCAAGGCCTTCATTTATACCATTTTGGGGGACCGTAACAATTGAGAAGCGTATACCTCTTTCTCTGGTGATTGGTATCATTATTGAACAAGGTACCGCTGCTGGCATACCAGAAATACTCATAACAAAGCACATTTCAGCTTGTGCTTAAAACCTTACCTACATGTTTTTTTGTCTTATCCTTTTTCTTTGACTAGATTTTCTCATTTCTTTGTCCAGGTTGCCTGCAGTCTATTTATGGTATCCATACTTTTCGACTTGAAAGTATTGCACATGGAAAAGCTGCTCCTGTAGATGAGCTACAAGTTCAGGGAGTTTATGACCCTTCTCTTTTGAGAAAGGTGAAACAAAATGTTTCTTTTTATTTTTAGAGATAGATTTTAATCTTCAATATCATTCTTTACGTTTATCCTGTAGGGATTGTTATAACATTATACTGCTAAGTACTAACTAAGGAGGTGCCATCATCTTAAAATGCTGCAATTGGTTTGCAGATGATCATAACAGAGGCTTCAAAGATCACAGAAGATGGAAGTACAGGTGGGATGCATGCTGCTCCAAGCACAGATGTGGAAAATGTCGCTCATATGCCAGCAGCTACTGAGGGATCAGTTGTTTTGAGATCATCAAAAAGTTTGAAGGTAATGCTAGACATCCTTCCATGCACCTTGGCAAATTCACCCCTGATAGATGAAGGGGTTGGATGAATGCTGATTTTTGGACCATTAGTAACTTTGTTAGTTAGCTTTACGATCTTTGAGCTGGTAGGAATATGACCTTATGTTAACATAGAATGATTTGTAACTATATAGTGGTCTTTGTAAGAAGCATGCTTGTCATTTTATGCAACCATTTGAATGATTAGATTTTTGTAGGTTGAGTTGGAGGTGCACAACATGTTTTGAGAGATTCTGGATAAAGCAATACAATTTAGGAAGTCTAATGCTAGAGGCCCTTTTACCTTGCTATACTGTGTCCTACCATAGTTTTGGTGATAAGGAGCATTCCTGACTTTGAATTTCTGAATTTTACATACTTAGCTTTGGTGTATTCTCATTTTTCTTGGCAACTGTAGGATAAATCTCTTGATTTGGTTCTTGAAAGGCTCAAAATAGGAGTTACTTATCCCTGGACAAACATATCTTTAAGGAAAGCAATCCATATGCATCTTTCAGAAAACATTTTCAAAATATTGAAGAACAAAAATTTTATTCATTCATACTATTTTTTGTTTAATTGCTGTAATCATCCTGTAAAAAGTTTGTATTACTTTGCTTAGGAGGTAGATTTGAAAGTTGTTGACAATGGTTAGCTTTGACAGAAATAAAATATTGTTATGTTTTTCTTAATCTTTTTGACATATGATAACTTAAATCATTCTGATATGTTGCTGTTCCGAATCAAGCCATCAATTAGATTACACTAGCTTCAGATGCATTGCTTATGTTTCACTTGTATAAAACGCTATCGTACACTCATCTGCAGATGGCAGGCTCACCACATACTTCACTAGAGCGCAGAGTAGCCGGAGGGTTGCTGCTTACTAAACTTCAAGAAGTTAATAAATCCGTAAAGGTTTGTGTTTTCTCCTAATAGAGCACTATTCTATTGAAGAGCTTCCAATTTTTTTCTCTCTCAACTAGATTAAAACACTATTTCTAAGTTTCTTGTTGTTGAAGGGCACCAAAACTCAACTGTTTCTTTAGAAAAATTTATGTATTTGTTGACCATTTACTGGTTTCAAATTTTTAGCATGGTCTTATTTAATAAATTTCTGTTCTTCCCCTCCCTCACAAATCACCCCACTGGCATGAGTGATTGTTTGTTCACAGTAACACAACAGAACAGCAGGTGTAGGAACTGCGTTATTCAATTCTGTTTTAGATTATTTTGCATTCATCTTTAGCTGACTTGTTTTTATTCCCTGTATTTGTTTTGACCAGAGACTTGAACTGCTAATTGAGAAGTCGCATGCTTCTCCCTCCATCAGCTGAAGGCTCCATAGTTTAGCACTGCAAGAATTAATTGAAAGGAGTTTCCAAATTACTAGTACCTTAATTAGAACTATGGCAATAGTATATAATGATTTCATTATGTTAGTGCTACTTAGTCACTGTTATCCATGATTGACTCTAGAAAATTCCGGCTGAGGATTGTAGATTTTAGAACCTCAAATTTTGATTGCATAATTGTTTTTACTAGTTTCTTCCATTCAAAGTTTTTAACTGTATATAGCCCAATTGGTATATATCTATACCAAAAGCTTTTATTGGTTTTTTCCTTCATATAACTAAATCACCTTAAGCAAGATTCTATCATTTTCTTTTCAATAGGGGTCACTCTATTTCTCCCCTTATTACTTCCATTCTCATGTTGTCTCTTTACTAAGCATGATTTTGGTTCATCCAAATAAAACTCGTATTCTCACATAATCACTTCACAAGATGGATACATATCGAATACAATTTTTGTGTAGAGCTCAAAGATTTTGCCATTTTGGATGGAGAAATGGCTTGATTGATTCTCTTATCTCATGTTGCTTTATCTTTTCTTATCATTCTTTTTGTAATATAAAAAATTCTGAAAAGGTGTTGTGAGAATAGCATTATTCATTTGAAATGAAGCTTAGGTTGTTTACTTCCATCACAGCTATTCAACTCAAAACAACCATCACAGCTTTATGATATTTTGTTTACACCATATGCAATGAATAAAGGGTTCAATTGCTTTACATTCTACGTTAGTTTGTATGTTCTTTTTATACTCCAAAAATTTCCCTTCTAAACAAAAATATGAAAGTAAAACAATAAATTTTTATATTTTTAAAATTTAGCAAATTTTGTCTCTTTTAAATTTTCTTCTAATGTAAAATCTTGACATTCTCATTTTCTTTGAAATCTTTATAAAATTGGATATATTAAATTGTTCTTTACTCGACTCGGGAGCCAAAACATCACATTTCATCCCAAAAAACTCTCAAAATTTTCCTTCTTCAAACCCCAATATGTCATTTTATAAAATCTATCAAACTTTATTTAGTTTTTACTATATTTCTTATTTTATACTTTTAAAACTATCATATTCATATCCCATCATAAACCCAATATATGTGAACAAAAAATGATAGTTTGAAAGGTTTTAGTAAGAAAAAAAATGGACCGAAATATATTTGAAGGCTAAATAAAACAAAATCAAAATAGCTCTTGCCCTAACATATTATATTCATTATTTATTTTTAAAATTGAATTGTGTAAATTACATGAAATTCCCCTGAATTTGTAACTTAAACATGCTTAGCTCCACCCTTTCCAAAAGTTACATTTCACCTCTCTTCTCAAAATTTATACTCATTTTTTTTTAGAAAAATGAAACAAATATGTACTAGTACAAAATATTCACCAATTTTATTAATAATTTAATATATATATATATATAACCTTTATTAACTGTTTACTAAAATCTCTCCTATCTACTACGGTTTTTTCTATGCGTAGAGTTGGAATTTGAAACTTTGTTTATCTCTCTTTAAAGATGATTGAAATTACACTATAACTTTTGGAAGGATGTCGAGTGTAGTTAGTCTTTGTCTTGGCTAAAATAGTCTTTAGTCCATAGTAAGGAAGGTTGAAGCTATTGGTGCAGCTCAAAACAATGACAGCCACCTATTGTATGTCAAAAACGTACGATATTAACATGTGGTTACAATTAAACGAGGAAACTGTTCATTAAATTTTCTTACAAGAAAAGATAGAGACTGACTATATTATCCAATACACATCACTGTGTTCATACTATTGATGTTTGTGGCTTGTTTATTAAACAACTAAGAATGGCTACTTTTCCTACTCTTCATGGCTTGCACAACCCTTTTCCTCGATCTCAATTCCTAGGTCAAGATCACCCTCTCACTCATCACTTCCCTCTCAAACAACCACCTTCCACAGTGCATCCAAAAGCACCACCAACTCATGAGGTGCTAAAGCCACAAGCCAAGTTCAACATATTGGAAATGATGGGAGGGAGAGGACTGTGCAACGGGGAAAAGGGTCTTCAGCAAGAGCTGAAAAGGCAACTTGTTGTTGATGATCAGCCTCCATCCTCAGCATCAAGTGGAAAACAGCAAGAAGATGACGGTGGTGGTGAAGGAACTGGTGAGGTTCCAGAAGATGGTTTTGAGAAAGAAATGATGGGGCTTACTGGGGGGTTCCCTGGGGGTGAGAAAGGGTTGAAAAAGTTCATTGAGAAAAACCCTCCTCCAAAACCAGATAATGTTTTGACCGTGTCATTTTGAAAGAAGCCATTGTGAAGAAAAATCAAAAGAAATGTTCACTTACATTTGATAAATATTTATACTGTATCTGCATTCTGATTTTTGACAATTGGATGAGGTTTGCTATCTTTTCTCCCCCTTTAATCTTCTTCTGATGAGACTCAGATTTTTGTATTCATCATAGATATCCAAACGTAGCTTTATTAACAGTTAACGATTTACTGCATCTTTCAATTTTAAAGTTCAAATTCTGTTTTTCTTATGGTTGTTTTGTTTTTAAGTGATATTATGATGCTCATCATAGGAGGTTTCTCTTCTTTAATTGACTGAAGTTTTTAAGTAGATATTCCTTTCAATTTGGTCAAAAGATTAGCAACGTCCAAATAGCCTCTAAATGACTTTTTTTGTAGCATAAAACATCAAATTGTTGTTTTTTACACGCTACCTTTTGAATAACTGCACTATCAGTTCTTCTGATGTTAAAGAAGTATCATTCAAGAAAAAAAAACGTAATAATTTCTCTAGAACTAAACTATTAATGCAGAATCTTTCCAAGAAGAAAATGGAAATTTATTCTAGAATTATTATTAGTCACTAGTTTTGAGACAATATCAATCATAATTTTCTGTTTAAATCCAATCTGTTGCTCTTCCTATTATTTATAAATTGGAATCATTGCAGCAGCAATTATCTATCAACTTTAATGATAACTAATGTGAATGGAAATATTTAAATTTTCTGTCTCCAAATTATAACAAAATATCTAGTTGATTTTTACAAGTCAATTTTGAAGAATCATAGCCACAGAAAAAGAATGTGCCTTCTTTCAGAGCACATGTTAGATTAAAGGCAGCCACACAACAAAATTGCATCCACATCCTTGTTGGAAACAGTGTTCCTTTTAGCCAATAATGAAAAGAGGTCTAATTCCTTTCTTATCTTAACTTAGGAAGAGAATGGTGAATAATATCATCACATGCTAGTTGCTTCTGAAGAAACTTGATTCTAAGATGCACAATTTGATCTAACATGAAGGCTTGGAATATCTTTGAAGAGAAATTGATGTGAAGGATGGGCATGTACGTGTGTGAATGAAATGGACCAAAGGGTAGTTGTCATGATTAGAAGTTCTGGTGCAGAATCTAAATCTCATGACACTCTCCAAAGTTCAAATTGTCCTTATTCTGTTCACCACAAATGTGAAAACTGGTTCTATGTTTCTTTCCTCTATTTTGTAGCATTGTCCAAGATAAGGGTTATCCACTTATCTATGTGTCTCTGGCATAAACCAAGCTTCAGTTGAACCTGCTTAATCCAAATTATAATTTGTTCAATTTTTAAGAATCTAAAACTGGTTATCTCTAGTTAATTGCTTAAAATACAATAACTATACATATTTTGTATAACATTAGAGACTGCTTATGAGCCACCATTTTTCTGAAAGAAAAAAGCTTCCTTAAACATTCATTATGTGTAAAATTAATTACAATCAAGTTTGATCCATCTAAATTCAACATTCAAAATTTGATTTTAGTATTTCCAGTTTATTGAGACTTTAAATGTATTTGATTGAATTTTCTGTTTCACTGTCACTTTTACTTAATTTTCCTAACTAAATATATTGTAAAAAAGAAAGTAGCAGAGATTATGCATTCCAATTAAGAGATATACAATATTGTTGCTCAAAGCTCTATTACATCATAAGATCTTATAATTTGTAAAGAAACGAATTTTAAATTTAGCTTCGTTAGTCTTAGAAAGAATAAAATAAAGTTCTTGTCTTTTAGTTTTTTGTTTTTTTAAGGTAGTATTCCGACTAATAAAATTTGATTTAGATTCTCTATTATATATCAATTTTGATCCTATTTAGTTTGTATTTATGAATTTTTTTACTGATATAATATTTTTTAAATGAAAAATTACTGAAATAAATCCTTATACATTTTATTTACAAAATTGATTTCAATTCAGAATTCAGTCAGTAACTGATATTGAAATTTTATGCAGATTTTTTATTTATTTTTTTAAATATAAAATAAAATTATAAATAAAAATAAAAATTAAAATCAGATATTTAAATAAAATTAAAAAATTTATTTTTATAATAAATAATATTTATATATAAAAATAATAAAATTAATTAATATATTATTTAGATATATATTGAAATATCTAAATATATTTAAAGAATTATTAATAATATTAAATAATGATTTTTTTATTATATTGTATAGATATCTATATAAATATATAATTTTAAAAATTACTATTAATAAAAATTTTAAAATAAAAAAGGGAAAATTATAAAAAAAATTAAAATATATTAAAACAGATTGCATAAAAATATACTTTAAATTCTAAAGAAATATTGAATAACATTGGAATAGGGTGCCGTAGGTTATTCTTCTTCCAAACCCTCAATGGCCGCCCCGGGCACAGAGGAAGCCGTTTGCTTGGTTAGCAACATAACACACTCACCAAAGGAAAACGACGTTGAAAACAAGCTCAATAATCACACAGAACAAGAAGTTGATGAAGTTGAAGACGAAGAAGAAGAGGTTTGGAGTTCTTCGGATTCTGAAATCGGTGATGCGTTGGACTGGTTGGATTCGAAAGAGGAAGATGAAGGCTCCTCCTTTTCCCTCACTTCGTGGCGCCCCAACGCTCACGGTGGCCACCACCTCCATTCCTCTACACTTCAGCCTCTCGCTAATCGCAACCAAAAGTTCTCCCATCACATTCGAGCTTCACCCTTGGAGGTTTCTTGCATACCCTTATGCTTCTTTTCATTCATAATTGTTAATAGCTAAATTGGTATCCCCTTATTCGCTTTAAACCTCAAAAGGTGTTTTTATTCTTTTGTTCGTTGAAGTTTGGATTTTTTTTTTTAAGTTTAGGTTAAATATGGAGTATTTAGTGGGTGAACGTGATTCCCTCATTGTAGCTGTTTTCGGGCTTGTTAATGTGTGTTGTTCTTTTAAAGGGGGGATTTTGTTATCTTTTAAAGATAGCTTTTTTTTTTTCAAATTGTGAGCATGGTGCGTAGTCTTGACTTGTTACTTCTGTTTTATTGTTTCTTTTGTTTTGCTTTTGTCTGGACTAGTTTGTTTGAATTTGAAGTTGTGGGGTGAATGGTGTTTTTTGGAGTTCTGTGCGTTTTTTCTTGTTCTAGTTTAAATATAGGTACTTGGTTGTGCAGGAGTGGGAAGGGAGGATGAATGTTGGCATGTCTAACTCTGTGACAACAGCAATTCGTGGAAGTGTTAGAGACATGGCTATTGGGAAGACTAAAACTACTGAGAAAGCAGACCGAGCAACTGTTGAGCAGGTGAGTAATGGTGATTTGATGAAATGTGGTACCTAAATTGAGCCTTATTCTCTTGTTGATTCCTTTTTACAATTATTATGCAAGTAACTCTAAAGTTTCCTCCAGGCAATTGATCCAAGAACACGCATGGTTTTATTCAAGATGCTGAACAGAGGTGTCTTTCATGATATCAACGGATGCATTTCAACTGGAAAGGAAGTACGTGATATGCCTGGAGCTGTTATTTATTTGTTTTATCTTTTTTCAATCTTATTGGTTTAGATTCTATGATGACAACATGGTTTGGATAATTGATTATCTGCTATCAAGCCAACTTATTTCTGTTTCTTACTTTGTTGTTTTCTATCAGGCAAATGTATATCATGCAACTAAATCTGATGGTCACGAACTTGCAATTAAAATATACAAAACATCGGTTCTGGTATTTAAGTAAGTACAGCAGATATTAGCTTGTTTCAGCTTCTTCTGTTACTGTTATTTCTTTTGAAGGTTGAAATGTTAAGAAGGAACTATATAGGCAACCATAACTTTTTTTTTTCTCTCGTTTTAAAGAAAAAACTAGGATTTGTATTATTCAAGCATACTTGTCATATTGTTTTTTGTCTATTCTCTCTATTTATCTGTATAAAATATTGTTGAATAATTATGGAAAATTCTGGGCTAGGGATTACTGATACTTTATGGATAGATGTTCTTTTCATATATTCCTTAGATACACACAGCACAAAATGCAGCGTGTAATATATTTCTGCTACATTGACTGGAAATAGTTTCTTGATTCAAAGTTGGTTCATTTTATGAACTAAATTCTATGATCTTCTGATATCAGGGATAGAGATAGATATGTGCAAGGAGACTTCCGGTTTAGAAATGGATATTGCAAGCATAATCCCAGGAAAATGGTAAAAACATGGGCAGAGAAAGAAATGAGGAATCTTATGAGGTTCGCATTTGTTCTTACTTCTTTGTCTTTTCTACTAAAATGCTTGTAAAATTGAAGTACTCCCTCCGGCCTCAAGTATAAGCAAATCACAACTAATGTTACTTTATTTAATAAAACTATCTATTTATTTAATTGAGGTTTTGCTTCCCAATGACTTTCTTTTATTCTTGACATCAAGTTCTAAGGATTGGTAATTTGGGAACAATTTTTATTTTTTTAAATAAGATTAGTGTAATTAAATGCTGCTATTAGAATAGGCTTAGAATAGACTTTATTAAAAAGCTGTTTTGAGTTGTACCTATCTGTACCTGGGGTCCTAGAGGTACCTTTATTTGTTTTCTACTCTTTCCTCTCCTTAGTTGTATCTCAGAACAATCTACAGTTTCTATATAAATATGAGAACCTAAGAGAGGCTGATTAAGCCCTCTAAAATATATTTTCTCTGTTTTTATTTTTCTCAAGTGCTACTAACTAACATTATTAGTAAGTGTGAATTGGTTATATTTTTTCTTATATCCAAGATCAAAGGGAGTATAATGTACTAAATTAGACTGTCAAAATAACAAGAGAAGCAAGACTAATTGAAGAAAGAATGTGAATGCGTCATTGGGGTTATTCTTACTTATCCCTCTTACTTGTAGGTTATGATTTGAAGCACTATGGACCTTAGATGTATTCTGTGTTTGCTTTTACATGAACCAGGAACTTGTGTAGTCATCGTTGTAGTTGCAAAATCTTTTATGAACTAAGTATTTGTCTTAAAGGAATTAAGTTTTAATGCGTGCTTAAGGGGCAATGTTTTGTACTTCAATTTTTGTTCCCGACCTTTTCTTTTTCTGTTGAAATGGCTCCTTTTTGTATGCTTCCCGTGCTTGTGGGTTTGTTTGTTTGGTTCGTTTCTAATTAAGGGAAACAAAAGTTTCATTACATGCTTACTTGGTCTGTTTCTTTCTTTTACCCTGTCTATATTGGATTGCAGGCTTAAGGCAGCAGGAATTAGGTGTCCTACACCATATCTTCTAAGACTTCATGTTCTGGTTATGGAATTTATAGGTATTACTTTGATCTGAATTTTGAGAATTTTTAATCTAATGTTACTGTGATCATTGTGATTAGTTGTTTATACGTAATAAATTGGTCTCAATTATCTATTATTCTATCTTTATTATATGGAATATCAGTGTATAAATGTCTACTGTTGATAAATTTTTTTAAAAAAGACGAATGAATGAAAAATGTGATGAATAGTTTACTTGCTTTTCTTACTAGTATTGAAGGTGTAACTGTAGTTACACCAGCACTATCAAATTTATTATCATTATTCATAGAAATTTTGACTTCTTGCTGCTGCATATATCATCTGATTCTGGTATAGCAGACTACTGTTTAGGTTAGAAAAAAAAAAATGCAAATACAACTTTATTGAAGTTCTCTGGTTTTTGTTGTTTCTTGAAGGAAAATCTGGTTGGGCTGCTCCACGTCTTAAAGATGCAGCTTTATCTTTAGACAAGTTACGGGAAGGCTATGTTGAGGTGTGTTAAATCACTACAGTATTCCTCTAATGCTAGCATGGTTTAGGGCTTAGAACCCTTTCACGAGTGTCTTAAATATTATGATGTTGGGATGGTATAATATAAGCGTTCTACATAGGTTAATTGTCTAGAAGAGAAATGCCGCAACACACTTTTTAAAACACACTTTTGAGTGCATTCTATTATGGATTGATATTAATTAGAAATCACAATTTTGTCTTTTCCACTTATTTAATGATTATCATTCATGATTTTCTAGTTTTCTATCTAATAAATTTGATCCAATAATACAGTGTGTTAAAAGGGGTGTGTTGGTAGCATTCTTCTTTTCTAGTATGATTCTTAAAACACTGACCAATATGGTTAATGTATGAGAACTTTATATTGTCTCTGGAGGGGAGTTTCATTTAGGGATTCCTAACAGAAACACTTCTGCCACACATTTCTTATAGGTTTCATTCTCAAAAGAAACACTTCTCTATTAGATTTCTAAGGGTGTGAAGGTTTATTCCATAAATCCAGTTCTTTAGGTTGAAATCATTTGAGTATTTTTTGTTTCAGATTATTATTGCAATGCGGACATTGTATCAGAAATGCAAATTGGTGCATGGAGACCTGAGTGAATATAATATACTTTATTATGAGGTGAACAACCCCTTTTCCAGATTATATTTCATTGCTTGAATGTCTATCTGCCAATAGTTAATTCACATGTTATATTTTCTATCAGGGTCACCTGTATATTATTGATGTTTCTCAAGCTGTTGATCCTGAACATCCTCATGCCCTAGATTTTCTGCGTGAAGATTGTGTTCATGTATCTGTAAGTACTTCTTTGATTACAGATGGGATAATGTAAATTACAGATTCCTTGTCCACTTCTTTGATTGACGATGGGATAATGTGGAAAGAGTGTGATTAAGTAGCTTCTTGGTGTGCAGGATTTCTTTAAAAAACATGGTGTAGCAGTCATGACGATAAGAGAATTGTTTGATTTTATTGTTGACGCATCAATTGCTGATGATGCCGTGGATAGTTACTTGGAAGAGGTATTTGGTTTTGTTTTATTATTGTTTATAATTACTGAACAACTTCAAAGAGATCTTAATGGTTTTCGAGATATTTCTAGATGCAAAAAAAAATTTTGGCAAGAGGAGATGTATCTGTAGAGGATGAGATTGCAGACTCGGTATTTGTGCAGGTAACTTGCCTTCTTATGTACACTTCAATTTTTTAATTATTATCCTTAAATGAATTGTTGGCTAATCATGGTAAAAAAACTACTCTGGTCATGGGTGAATTTTCATTTATGCTCATTATGTTTGGTTTCCAAATAGTGGAGAAAGAGAAGTTTAGGTTACATATTTTTTTTTTTTAAATTTGGGTGGTGGGGAAAATTGAGGGGTCTTCACAATTTTATTTAACTCTAACAATAATTGTTCTAGAGTTTCCTCAGTTCGAGGGATTTTTGGGAAGAATGCAAGTTACTGTTGTGGCATAACAACTGGTTCTAAATCTAAATATTATTATTGCTGAAATATCATATTTGAATTTATGTGTGAGCCACGTCTAAGAGTGTGAGCGTCTGCCTTTTTAGCTTGAGTAGCCTGTTTCTCCAAAAATGTCTTGGGCTCGTGTCCCTCTTGCTTATATTTATAATATCCTTCAACTTGCTTCCTACCAACTAATTTGGGACTTGTGCTCCAACACTCCACTACTTTATTAGTATATAATGGAATTATACAATTCATTCTTTATTCTTTTTAATTTCTTTTCTTATATTCTTTCCAAAGATTATGTGAGCTTTTTTTATATATATATATTTGAAGAACTGGAATGGTTTTCCGATCTGCTCTTTAAAATCACTGTCTCTGGTACAAACACATTAATCTTTTCTGTCCTTTCTTAAATGTTTAATTTCTGAACTCTTGTTACAGTCTTTCATTCCAAAGACACTAGAGGATGTTAAGAATGCTGAGGAAGATGTACAACGGATAACAAGTGGGAAGGACACTAAAGATTTATACTACCAGACCATTACTGGACTAAAACATGCTCTGTCATTAACTCAGTCTTCGCAGCAAAAAGCCCAACAGCAGCAATCAAATGCCACAAAAGATTCACCGATGGTTTCTAACATCTTAGATGATGATGATGATGAGGGTCAATCCGACAATTATGAAGATGATGAAAGTGATTCTGAAGAGGGTTCATCCTCAGAAAGTGAAGCAGAGGGTCCTGCAGATAAAAAGGCTGCTAGAAAAGAGGCTAGGAAAGAGAATAAGAAGAAGGTGAAGGAGGAGAAAAGAGAAGCGCGTAAAACTAAAGTCCCTAAGGCTGTTAAGAAAAGAAAGAAAAAGTTGGCTAAAGCACGCAAGACTAGATAGATGGTAGTTATATACAACCTAATACACCAGATGTTAAAAAAAAATAGAGCAATTTTGTCCACTCCTACTATGATCTATTAGGAGAGTTAGAAAGCACATGACATCCTTGTCACCGGCCTATTGTTTTCTTGGTATTCCACATTTTTTGTAAAATATGTCTGTACTACCTGATTTTTTCTACACTTGATATTTCTATTAAGTTAAATGGAAGCGTGTAATGGAAATAACTTCAAATAGATACACTTCCTTTCTTCAGTTTTATTGTAGTTTCAAATTTTGTTTTCTTCTGAAAATAAATATGTTGCAATATTAGTTTTTTCATTTGTACCTTTGCATTCGAGTTCTACTCATGTAATTGTAAGATGGTTATGCAATCATTATTTGACAAAAGTTGCATATGTTGATTTAGATGGAAGTGAGTTGTCATGGATTTTTTCACAGTAATAAAGAGGAAGACAAATATTATAGTTGACCAAAATTTATGGGATCTTAACTGTTCTTTCTTCCCTGGCAAGATTTATCATGTGAAAATCTCAATGATAAAATAGTACACGTGTTATATGAACAAGTAGTATCCACTGCTATTAAAACAGATGAGCAACTCTTTTGAAGATCTTCTAGCACTCCGGAGCTAGTTAAGTAGCTGCAATAAGGTAAAACATCAAAATTATTTATACTTTAGGTTTATGTAGTAATCTTCCAGTGGTTTCTGCTGCTGATAATTCCAACATATCATCAGTTTCTTGGAGTCCACTCTACCTCTTTTATTTTCACCTTTGAGATATTCTAACCAAAATTTATTAAGGATTTCCAACAGTAGTTTCTTCCACCTAAAACTTCTTTTACTGCATTTTTTTTATCTTTTAAATGGATCAATAAAAAATGTTTAATTACATTCTGAATTAGTGTAAAAAGAAATATTTAGAGTTCAGAAATCAATATGATTTGTATATAAATACCTCATGCTTGAAGTTTGGTTTGGTTAACAAAATAAAATATGTTAAACACAATTTTCAAAAGAGATTATTCCACTATTTACGATCTTCGCAAATCCTACACACTTTCTCTCTCGACCATCCACCGCTTTCAAAAAATTTCCTCGATCAAAGTTGTTTTTCTTTGGAACCTCATGATCCGTGGCTGGCCCCTCAGTGACTTGGGTTCTTGAAATTCATTGATTTGTGGGTATGGTTAGTGCAAGAGGTTTAGGGAGGTGTTGGGTGTTTTCGAGGCAACGCAGGTGGCTGATGTGAAGGGTGATGTTGTGACGATGGTGAAAGTTGTTCTTGCATGCTCTGTTTTGGGGGAGTGGGGTCTTGTTGTTGCCATGGTTGACTACATTGAGGAAAATAAGTGGAAATGGATGTTTACTTGGGGAATACCTTGATTGATATGTACGGCAATGCAGTTAGGTACACCTGGCTCGTGGAGTTTTTGATCGGATGGAACGGAGAAATTTAGTTTCCTAGAATGCCATGATTATGGGTTATGGGAAAGTAGGAAACATGGTTGTTGCTCGGAAGTTGTTTGACTCTATGCCGTAGAGAGATGTGATCTCATGGACTTCTATGATCATTGCTTACTCTCAAGCAAGCCAGTTTACGGAGGTAGTGAGGCTTTTCAAGGAAATGATGGAAGCTAAGGTGAAACTAGATGAAATAACGGTTGCCAGTTTGCTTTCTGTATGTGCTCATATTGGTTCACTTGATGTTGGGGAGGTTGTTCATGACTATATATGGAAGTATGATGTGAGAGTTGATGTTTATGTTGGAAATGCCTTGATAGATGTGTACTACAAATGTGGTGTAGTTGGGAAAGCACTGAATGTGTTTAAAGAAATGAGGAAGAAAGACAGTGTCATAGACTTCGATCATTTCAGGTCTTGCGGTTTATGATTTTGCAGATTCCTCACTTGATTACTTTTCGTGGATGTTGAGGGAAGGTGTTTGGCCATTTCAGGGTGCCTTTGTTGGAATATTTCTAGCCTGTACTCATGCCAGATTGGTTGATAAAGGATTGGAATATTTTGAGAGTATGGAGAAGGTTTATGGACTGAAACTAGAAATGAAACATTATGGATGTTTTGTAGATCTTTTGAGTTGCTTTTGAAATTTACTAAGGGCATACGAATTCATAAAAGAGATGTCTGTGACTCCAGATGTGGTAATATGGAGGATATTGTGGTAATATGGAGGATATTGTGGTAATATGGAGGATATTGCTGAGCACTTCTTAGGTTCATGGAAATGTACCTTTGGCTGAGATTGCCACAATGAATCTTCTTGAACTGAATTTTTCTAATAGTTTATATACTTTCCTCTAATACTTATGCAGGCTCCAACAGTTGGGAAAATGTTGTTAAAATGAGAGGACTGATGTACTGAAACCATCAGGTAGCAGTTCAATAGAAATAAATGGTTCAAACAATTCTCAAGATTCTTTTTTGAAACATCAGAAGAGTGACTTAACTGTTATCTAGGAGATTCTGTTTTTACTTCATAACTTGATTTCATTTGTGAGAAAACACGTGCAAAGAATAGGATAAACTAAAGGTTTGAAAATTTTGGACCTTACATTAATATTTGTCAAGCAAGTGATTTTATTCTGTCTATTGCCATGGAGCACTATTTTAAAAGAGAACTTGTAGAGTTTCTTGTTAGGAGTTTCACATGGAATTGCTAATTGGACATAGGTTTCTTTCTTGTCTTCCCACAAGTTCCCTCTAGTCCACTAGTTAGAGATTAATTCCACTTGTTGCCTTCAATTGATATTGATTCGACGCACACAATTAGAATTAATTGGACATAGGCTTGATAATACTTAAATTGTTAATGTACTTTAATACTTTCAATGTGCTCATTTTGAATTAGTGACTAAATTAAGTTGCAAACCATGTCTCACTAAAGTCGATAGGGGCCGCTACAAAGGAAGAGGCGAAAAACATCTTTTGGTGTTGGTTTACTTGTTGAAGTTGTCCACCCTAAAGATGCACTCCTATCTTGACAATTTATTCAGTATCTTTAACAAAGGGACTTGGGAAGGGACTTGGGAAGGGAAATAGTTAGACATTATATGTTTTAATTGTTTTCTTCCACACGTTACAACCATTTCCTGAAAAAAGATAACTAAATTGACATCCAACTTTTCCTGTTTCAAGAAAGTGCACACTACCTCTCTCCAGATGTAATCAAGGCTCAATCTTTCACGGTTAAGTTGCTTGATGCAAGACTAGACTCTACTTAAGACTAGAAAATGTCAAAATTCAAGGATCTATATTAAATATGGTCCTTATGAGAATCTTCCACCATTCTCATTTTTATCAATAGTTTATTCACTTGTGATTATATGTTTCAGAGATTGTATGCCTAAGTGATTATGTGTCTAAGAGGCTTTGAGCTTGAGTGATTATGTGTTTGAGAGGTTGTAGGTCCAAGAATTTGAGATGGACGATGAATTGGATTATGTATTGTGAATTTGAAATATATGAACTAATTGTTGTATATGTTGATTGTGTTTGAATTAGATAGTTATCGTGGGATATTATCTAGTATAACTTTAGTATATATATGAAATTTTAGATATCTTGTTATGAGATATCTATATTTTAATGGTGTTTTAGTCATATAAAAAAAAATATCATGTGATAAAAAGTTAATAGAGATTTTGCTGGCATTATCACTAGGGTGGGTTAAGCCATTGTATTTTGATATGTGTAATTATCCTAGACATGAAGTTATGGAATAAGAATAAATTAGGGAACCTAAAGGATCGTGTATAATTTGTGGTCTAGTAAACAAAAAAGTGCAATCAGGTATTAGTTTTTAAGATTAAAAATTATATAATTTTTCGGAATAATCTTTCTAAAATTTTAGGTGTATGTGAATAAATAAGTGTGATTAATGCATGTGACTTGAGTATAATTAGGATTATTTGAATATATAAATATAACTGTGATGGTATATTATCATAATTAGTTTTGTTTAGTCTTATTAATTATGTTTATACTTTTGTTGATATTACAATAATTACATCTTGACATATAAAAAAGACAAAACATTTGTTTTTATTTATAAAAAAAGAAAAATTTACTTTCTTGAGAAATTATATATAGTATGCCTTGAAAAAAGATATTGATGTTTTCATACTATGAATTTAACTTATTTCTTATGTTATGAATTTATAATTTATAATATTTTTATGAAATTTATTTTAAATATTATTCTAATATAAATATAAAATAAATATTTTTAAATTCTTTATAATTTAAATATAAGAAAATTTGTTTAAGAGAAATCTTTGTGAAATATGTGCCTATAATAACGTTTTCCAAACAAGACATTTTCAGTCAACAATGAAATTATTTTCATTACCTTTCATATTTTCCCGTAATTTGACCTAATAATAAGGGTAAAACTTGATTTGCATACGCAAATTGGAAATAAGCGCTATCAAACCTCTTTTGAACTACCCAATTTCACAAATTTTAGTATTGAAGGAAGTTACGCAATTTTTCCTAATATCAACAATCTTAAAAAGTGGACTTAACTACCAAAAAATGAAGCAATCAACAACTTTTTTTTTTTTTTTAACACTTTCTTACCATGAAAGAGTTACTTACCACACAAGATTTGATTTCTTTATCCACAAAACTAAAAGCCATAAATTTAACACACCGTGAAGAGAAACAAAAGATTTAGGTATGTGTACCAATTTAAACCACCCAAATTTAAACATCTTGTACTCCCCTTTCTCCTTTTTCACGAAATCACACACACTTCGTGACTCATTTTATTGATTTGTCTTCTCTTCGAAAATAATAACAATAATCAGAATGAAAAAGAATGGTAACCAAGTCCAAGTCTACAACCACTTGAACACGTGTGCGAATGCAAGTGAGCTCAAGAATATCCCTTTCGTATACTCAATGGCCGTTTTTGTTGCCATCTTACAAAAACACTAAGACACATAATAATAACACAACTACACATTGTAATGCTATTATAAAAGAAAGAGAAATAGAAAGAAAAAGAAGAGCCTCACTCGTTCGCCCTAGTGCACATTTTTCTCCGTCCTGGTTTCTATTTTTTCCCAAAGCGAGCGAGCACGAAGCGAGTGTAGTACTACGAAGTTGTAGTAGGTGTACGAAAAGGATAAATAATTAAAATTAAATTAAATTAAATTAAATTAAATAAAAATCTCATAAATTTCCCCGTTTTGGACACAAAGCCAAGTAAACCTTCCGAACTTCGAAGACAACGCCGATTCGTTCATCGCTTTCGTCATTCTCTGTTCGTGTTGATCACTCCTCACACTCTTCTTTCCACTTCCAAACCAAACCGATCATTCGATGCACAGGTACGTGGTTACACACTCACTCTTGCGTTCTTCTGTCAATCTTTTTCCAATCTTGTCGTGTTCAAAAATTGAATAAGTAGTTTGCTTCTGATTGTTATGTAAATCGCGTTGGATTTGGCGGTTTTTGAATTTTTTGGTGTGGATAATTTTGTCGTACGGTGTTCGATGAGTTGCTGTCTGGTTTCAGGGGAATGTGTTGAACAGTGTTGTTGTGTGTGGATATTGAATACGGATGCGGCTTTGGTTTCAATCTCCTTGTATTGAGTGAGTTGTTTGTTTTAGGTGAATGTGGAATGTGTGTCGTCGTATTCGGCGTTTCTGATTTGTTTTTTTTTTGCTGCAGGTTTTTGGTGAGTTGGTGATTGGTGTACTGAAAATGCGTTGAACAAACTCGTGTTGTCTCTCTGTTGTGATAGTTCGAGGAGTGTGGACATGGATATGGCTTGTGGTTTGCCGCAGTCAAGAATGTTGCACGGAGGTGTGGGGACGAGTTACAGACACGGATCAGTTGGTCAGTTAGGTTGTTTTGATTTTAGAGGGAGAAGTTTTGGTTGTGCTGTTTTTGAAAACTCGAGGAGTGTTTCAAAATTTCGTGTTAGTGGGATGAGTCTTTCTCCTTGTTGGAGTAATTCGAGAGTGGTTACTGGTAGGGAGGTAAAAGTTTTGAATATTAAGAGAAGTTTGTCTTGCAAAAATAGTAATCCTTTTATGGGGTCTAGAGTGATTTGGTCGAAGTGCCAGGGTAATGATTCTTTAGCTTATGTTAATGGCAACAGCCGCAATGTTGATTATGTGGAAGGTTCGGGTGAGGATGCAGCATTGGGGCGTATTTCTAGTGCTGAACTGGATGCACCTCTGGAAGAAGAAGAAGAAGGGCAAGCTAGGAGGAAAGAGGGAGGGGGTGAAATAGGATTAGAGGAACCAAGTTTGGATGAATTGAAAGAAATTTTGCAAAAGGCCTTGAAGGAGCTAGAAGTAGCTCAAATAAATAGTACCATGTTTGAGGAAAAGGTTAAAAAAATATCAGAGACTGCCATATTTTTGCATGATGAAGCTGTGATTTCTTGGAATGATGTTAATTCTACCCTTGACACCATTCAAGAAATAGATAATGAAGAACTTATGGCCAAAGAAGCTGTCCAAAATGCAACAATGGCTCTTTCATTGGCCGAGGCAAGGCTTCAAGTAGCCATGGAGTCTTTGGAGTCTTTGGAGTCTACAAAAGAAGTTCCCGATTCAGCACAAGGTTCTAATGAGAGCAACCGTGATAAGGACACTGAGGAAGAGAAGAAAGCTATTTTGTTTGCTCAAGAAGAAATCAAGGAATGCCAGGCTAATTTAGCTAATTGTGAGGCAGAGTTGAGGCACTTGCAAAATAGGAGGGAAGAGTTGCAGAAGAAAGTGACCAAATTGCAAGAAATTGCTGAAACGGCTCAGCTGAATGCTGTGAAAGCTGAAGAGGATGTTTCAAACATAATGCTTTTGGCAGAGCAAGCTGTTGCCTTTGAACTTGAGGCAACAAAACGTGTAAATGATGCAGAGATTGCCTTACAGCGAGCAGATAAGTCTAATTCTAATTCTAATTCAAATGCTGATACCATAGAAACTACACAAGCACAGGATGTTATTGCAATTCCTGAGGAGGAGAAAGTAGTTCAGAGTTTTTCTGGTGATGTCACTTTTGAAAGAGACAAAGATTTGGCAATTGATGATGAATCTTTGGTTGCCAAGTTATCACCTGAAACACTATCTGATAAAGGAAGCCAAATTTTGGAAGACAAAACACCGTCTGAGTATTTAAGTGATAATGAGAATGCCGTGCAAACAAAAAAGCAGGAAACACAGAAAGATTTGAACAAAGATAGTTCACTCTTCGCTCCGAAGGCATTATTGAAAAAGTCTTCTCGGTTCTTTTCTGCATCATTCTTCTCTTTTACTGAAGATGGGACTGAGTTCACCCCAGAATCAGTCTTCCAGGGCCTTGTATTATCTGTACGGAAGCAGTTGCCCAAGCTGATATTTGGGTTATTGTTAACTGGAGCAGGGTGTGTATGATTTTGCTACATCTTTTTCATTTATTGCTGTCATTTTATTTCAATCCTTCTAAAAGCAATTTATCTGGAAGAATATACACATAATGTGATTGACATATAATATGTATGGTATAGGAGTAAATCATACGAAATACGAATATGACATTTTTGAGCTTTCTGGGCGACATGATTAAGGATATCCACGGACAATATTCACTGGCTTGTTTGATTTTTTTGTTTTTTTAAGTTAAATTGCTATTTTTGGACTTTGACAGGTATGTCATATAATGATTTACATGCAAAGGTTTTAATATAAAGATTTGACATAGTATTCAATAAACGATGAATTTTTATTTCAGGGTTACCTTCTTTGCTAATAGAATGGAGAGGAATTCTCAGCTGCTTCCACAGGCAGATGTTATCATGACCAGTGTTGAAGAAGTTTCCTCTAGTGCAAAGCCTCTAGTTAGACACCTTCAGAAACTACCCAAGAAAATCAAGAAAATCATTGCATCATTACCTCATCAAGAGGTTTGTTTTTCTTCATTCTTCCCCCTTTAGTCTTGTGCTCAATTTTATAAATTTGATCTGACTTTATAACACATCTATCCCAGGTGAATGAGGAAGAAGCCTCCCTCTTTGACATGCTCTGGCTATTACTTGCAAGTGTTGTATTTGTGCCAATATTTCAGAAAATCCCTGGAGGTAACTCGTTTGCTATGTTTTCTTAGTGTTGAATAGATTATAGCAAAGTTGTATAGGACTCTAGATGCTTTAGTTATAATGTGATTAGGAACCAAACTCCTCATATTTTGGTTAAATCAAACTTTGATGCATAGATTATATCCTCTCTTATTAACTCATGATTTATTTTGTTAGTATGGTTATGACCAATTTTATTCAAACTTGGACTGGTCACTGCGGACGAGAGAGATTCAAGGTTTTGATGTCTGGTCAAGGATGAACTGGGTTTTGCATATGTGCCTATATATTCTACAAGTATATGACATTATAGTAAAAGATAGTTGAAAAAATATAATAAATATAAGACCTGTTAAAATTTTATAGATATAATATAGTTAGTAATCAAGCCTAGAAACAAAAAAATACCTTATTTTCTATAATTAACCATGCTTGTGATACTTAACAACAAATAGAACTTGCCTTACTGGAAACAGCATTTTGTTGAAAATTATCCTATTTAAAATGAAAAATCATGTCCAGATTGCATGGTTTGATCTGCTGTTCACTAGTTCAAACACTGGATTTCAAACAGAGTTTTTTAGGTTGACTGGACCAACTGGTGGGCTGGTTCATGGTTAAATTAACCCAAGTATGGTTTTGAAAGTTATGGTTATGGCAATATGAAACTGTGACATTTAAGGAAATTTTGTTACTTAAATATAAATATTATGCTTTTGTCAGAAGCATCTAATCATTACCTGGATATGTTAAATTTCTTTTAAAGGTAAACTCACTAAAATTTATTGTCTTACATATCCTCATGTTTTTGTGCCAACATTTTGTTCTCTTTCTTGCTTGCAACAATGTTTAGGCAGTCCTGTTCTTGGCTACTTGGCCGCTGGTATCTTGATTGGGCCGTATGGTCTCTCTATCATTCGTCACGTTCATGGGACAAAAGCAGTAGCTGAATTTGGAGTTGTTTTCCTTCTATTCAATATTGGCCTGGAGGTGGGGATGGCTGTTAGTTTTTATTCTTGTTTACTTTGACCATAACTATTATCAAAAGAGCTAAATTGATGCTTTTATTTGCTTTGTTGTTTTAGCTCTCTGTTGAAAGGCTTAGTTCAATGAAGAAATATGTCTTTGGATTAGGCTCTGCACAGGTGATTCGGAAACTCCCTCTCCCACCTTTGTTATTATTGTTCACCTCAAGTTATACTGTAGTAGTGTATTAACTGACAATCCTTAGCATGTATGAACAAGTGCAGGTTTTGGCAACTGCTGTAGCTATTGGCTTGGTGGTTCATTTTATTTGTGGCCAACCTGGTCCTGCTGCTATTGTCGTTGGGAATGGCCTTGCATTATCATCCACTGCTGTTGTTCTGCAGGTAAATAACCTATGATTGCATGTTTAAATAATATCTACCTTTTTTGACAAGCATTAACTGTAAATATTGGGTAAGTGATTGCTAAAGTTATTTTGTAGCTTGTATCTGTTAATAAACGTTTTAATGCTTATTACAGCTTAATAAAACTTAATGCCTGTAGATGTGTATTAAATACTATTTACTGAAAGGTTCTTATATGAGTAATACAATATACATACATTCAAAGCTACTGTCATCAAATGAAAAAAAAAATGACGTGTGCATTCTTTCTACTTTTTTTTATTTTGCTTCTGATGCTCATGCTGCAATAATTTCAGTGAAATTGTTCTGCAGGTGTTGCAGGAGAGAGGTGAGAGCACATCACGGCATGGGCGAGCTACTTTTTCTGTGTTACTTTTTCAGGTTATTTTGTACCTTACCCATCTGTTTAGATGCTGCATATTATCTTTGCACTTTGCAGTTGGTCAGTCTAGAATTTTATGTCCATATTGATGCTATATTAAGACGGTATTTGCTTTGTCTGCTGTATCTGGTCAATTGTTATATGAATTTGTCATTTCTGACATTGATTCTTTGTTATTAGCTCTTAAATGCCTTCATTTCTTATTGTATTGGGGTTGCAATATTTAAACACAAATTGACTTTTACTGTTTGTTTCTATTCAGGATCTGGCTGTCGTGGTGTTGCTAATACTCATACCTCTTATTTCTCCTAATTCTTCCAAAGGAGGGGTAATGTTTTTCTAAGCTCCTGGTCACTAGGTTTAGCTGTTTAGAACATGAATAAGTTCTGTAGATTCCTGTGAAGTCATAGAGTCAGTATATGATGTGAAACATATAATTTAATATGCGGAAAGAAGTATGAAAACATTTAATTTTCGGCAATACTTTTTTAGTATAACCACATTTCATAATGACAGGATCTTTTTTAATTATTTCCCTTCCACTTGGCTGGAAACAATATGGGAATAATCATTATCTATAGTTCTAGCAATTAATTCCATATTTTATTTTATTTATAGTAAAAGGTCAAGACACAAATATAAATCTCATTAAAGTTGGTTGATGTAAGCACAAATTAGTAGTGTTGAAGTGAGCACATTACCTTCTCAGGTTATCATTGTTATTTTATTTCTACATATTCTTTATTTCTGCCTTTGTTGTTGTTCAGAATCCTTCATTGTAAATACCGATCTATATATATTCAGGTTGGTTTTCAAGCTATTGCCGAAGCACTTGGAATGGCTGCTATTAAGGCCGCAGTTGCCATCACTGCCATAATTGCAGGGGGACGATTGGTAAGTGGTATTCAGAATTGGACAGCAAAATCTCTCATCGGTATAACTGTTACTAACATATAGTTCTAATCAGGATAACTGATGCTTACAATCTTCTACTTGGAGGAAATATTACATTTTCTTGTCCTTGTTAATAACTATATCTATTTTATGTACTTAATTCTTGATTTGTATGCTTTTCAAGACATGCATTTATAAAGCATGGTGCTAGGTCATCAAATCTATTACTTAGGTGTCACTGTCACATGATATATATAATTTCTTGAAATTGAAACACATTCTGATATGTCAATTATCGTGGTGGGTGGAAGTTACTAATCAGCTACCATACATGAAATACATAAACTCGGTTACTTCCATAGTTGGAGATGAGTTTTGGACTGTAGTGGTTGAACTTATGAGGTCTCAGTGGAAGTTTCTTTATGCATTTTCTCTGCATACTACATTGAATGGAATGACAATTTAGAATATTTAGTAATAGTTGTGTCAAGAACTTGAAATGCTAATGGTAAAATATATATCTTTGAAAATAATTTGTTCATAGAATAAATGATATCCTTTTTGTGGTTCATTTGGAAGACATTGCATGGTGATACTTTAATTGCACATGCAGAGTATGCTTTGTGCTGAGTTTCCTGTTCTTCTTTACAGCTCCTTCGACCAATATACAAGCAGGTTGCAGAAAATCAAAATGCTGAAATTTTCTCAGCCAATACGCTCCTTGTTATTCTTGGCACAAGTCTTCTTACAGCCAGGGTATGCGATTGTCCTATTCCTTTTCATTTTATCCTTTCCTTTGGGTTTTAACTGGTTAAATAGTTCATTCTCGTGCTTTTGTTTATGTAGAAACAAGCAACTTTTCATGTTTTTTAATAAGTATTTTGGGAATTGAAAAGGTTTGATTGTTTGGTCCAAACATGTTCTGGAAAATGACTGGCCAGTTGGATTGGTTCTATCAGTGGCTGTTCTTGTTGCTACCATGACACATATTGAAAACTGATTTTTTTGTCTTTGATACTGTGTTGTTTTGGTGTGAGGTTGGGTGGACAAATTCAACATTTCACTCATCTCATACCATAAAAAAAAACCTAGTTGGATATAATTTACCTAGGTGTATATTGAGATTTCTGATTTAACCATGCATCAAAGTGTAACCTAGTTTGATGACTGGTTCAGTTTCAAATCCTAATGTTTAAGTTCAGTATTTTTTAGTTCATTGACTGGATGTTGACTTGTTTTCCTTTTCCTTTACTTAAAACAGGCAGGACTTTCCATGGCATTGGGAGCCTTTTTGGCTGGTTTACTACTGGCAGAAACTGAATTTTCGTTACAGGTTGAATCTGACATTGCTCCATATCGTGGCCTTCTTTTAGGGCTATTCTTTATGACGGTAGGTTCTGAATATCTGAATTAACAAATTTATTAATTGTAAATATCCAATTTTTTTCAATTGTGGTTATGGTTCATAACAAGAGATGTTGTTACAGAGTTCTTTGAAGCCTTTGCCCATAGTTCAAAAGCATGTTGTTACTCGTGTGAGATATTCATGTTAAAATATTTAAAAGCATCGAATTTAACACTTGGAAATCTTCATTAGTATGTAATTGAATGAGGAAGTGGCGGATATATATATATATATTCTTATAATGTGGATTTTATTTGGATCTAACTTAATCTTATAAAATCGATTTGTAAAGTGGGGTTTATATTTCATTTATATACTACTATGATTTAGTCTCATCTTTAATCAATATAAGATTTCCATCACACCCGCTCATATCAAGGATATGGGTGATTTCTAACCCTTCCTCTCATGTTGAAGGATATATTGAGAGCGCATAACTTTTAGGTAATCCAATAGCGGCCCGATAATGGGTGGAACAATAGACCCAGGAAATTTCATTTTGATAGGTTCTGATATCATCTTAGAAAAATGATATGTATCTAACTCAACCTGCAAAGTTGATTTGTAAGATAAGTTTTACACCCTAATTATATATTAAAATTTTACTTCATCTATAATAAATGTGAGATTTCGAATACATTCCTTCACATCAAGAATATGGGTGACACACACACACACACACACACACATATATATATATATA